>CAOLHI010005074.1:0-85379 GCA_948474755.1 Ctenosaura bakeri | reverse complement strand
AGATGAGGCTCAGGGGCACTTTTCTATAATGGCTCTGGTCTTTCTTGATGGGTGGACTCAGGTGGTGCTGGGGTATCCTTTAGTATCCTTCAGGGCTCAGTTCTGTTCCCATACTGTTTAACATCTACATGGAATCACTAGGAGAGATCATCCAGACTTTGGGGTTCAGTGTCATCAGTTTGCTTGATGACACACAACTCTTTCTCTCCTTTCTATCTGATTCCAAGGAAGCCGTTTCTGTACTAAACCAGTGTCTGTTGTCAGTAAAAGACTAGATGAGAGTGAACGACTTGAAACTTAGTCCAGACAAGACAGAGGTGCTCCTGACAGAACAGGGATTCAGTCTGTGTCTGGATGGGGTTAAAGCCCCTTGAAATCTCAAGTTCTGCAGCTTGGATGTGCTCCTGAACTCGGATCTGAGCCTGAATGCTCAGGTTTCAACCGTGGCCAGGAGTGCATTTGCACAGCTAAAACTTGTATGCTAGCTGTGTCCATGCCTTGAAAAGTGCTTAGATTACATCTTGTTCAGATTACTGTAATGCACTCTTCATGGGGCTGCTTTTGAAAATCATTCAGAAACTTCAATGAGCCCAAACGCTGTGGTCAGGCTGTTGACCAGGTCAGGATACAGGGGTCATGTAATTCGTCCGTTGAAAAATCTCTATTGGCTACTGGTCCATTTCTGGGCAGAATTCGAAGTGCTGTTTTTGACCTTTACAGCCCTGTGTGACTTGTGTCCACACTATCTGAAAAACCATGTCTTCTTATATAATCCAGTGTGAACTTTAAGATCTGCAGGGAATTGCACCACAGGTGCAGTACACGAGGACTCAGGGGAAGGAGGGAGAGAGGGAGTCTTCTCCGTGGCTGCTTCCTAGGAACTCCATTCCATGTGAGGTTCCTTTGGTCCCCTCCCTGCTCTCTTTCTGCCAGCTGGTGAAGATGTTTTTATCCAGGCAGGGCTTTGAATTTTAATTATGGAACGGTTGTATGCAAAGTGGTATGCTGTATTTTTAAATCTTTTGTTAAAACTGTGTTAAATATGCTTTAAGTGTTTTAAACCGTTTTTAATCATGTTTTCCATAATATTGTTATTTAATTCTTTTTAAATTATGTAAATTAATGTTTAACTGGATTTTTTAAAAATTATTGTAAGCTGCCCTGAATCCCATTTTGGGAGAAATGCAGGATGTAAATTCAACAAACAAACAAGCAAACAAACGAATAATAGGAAAATAGTTTCATTGCTGAAGTGCTCTTATTGTTAAGAGTTTTTTTCTAATGTTCAATTGAAATCTACCCTTCTGTAACTTAAAATCATTAGACCTGGTCCTACGTTCTGGGACAGCAGAGGAGCAACCTGCTCCCTTCTCTCGGTGATAGAAATATTTAAAGAGTGTGATCCTGTTGCCCCTCAAGTCATCTAGTTACAAGGCTGAACATGCCCAACATCATGATCTTTCCCTTATATGTTTTTTCTCTATACCTCTTATCATCCTTGTTGCCCTTCTCTGAACCTGCTCCATCCTGTCTATATCCTTCTCAAAATGAAGCACCCAGAACTGAACTCAGTACTCCAGATGAGGCTTGACTGGCACTGAATATAGAGGGACTATTACTGCCCTCAGCTTGGAAACTATGCTTCTATTAATGCATCTTAAAATAGCATTCATTTTTTTTTGCTGCATCATGACATTGCTGGCTCATGTTCAGCTTACAAACAACAATTATCTCAAAGTCCTTTTCATATGTAATACTGCTGAGTCACAAAAAATAAAAGCATAGGTATAGGTATAGGTATAGGGCATCCTATACTTATGCTTTTGTTTTTTGTGGCCTAAATGTAAAATTTTGCATTTGTCTCTACTGAATTCTATTTTATTAATTTCTGCCTGATTTTCTAATTTCTCGAGGTTGTTTTGAATTCTGTTCCTATCTTCCAATGTGTTAGGCACTCCTTCCACTTCTGCATCATTTGCAAACTTGATAAGGATTCCCTTCACCCTGTCAGTTAAGTCATAGATTAAAATGTTGAAGAGTAATGGCCTAAGGACAGAACCCCGAAACACTCCATTTGAGACCTACCTCCAGCTTGAGGTGCAGCCATTGATGACAACTCTTTGAGCATCCTTTTCCAACTAATTGTGGATCCATCTGACAGTGTTTCTGACTATAACATATTTAATCAGTTTGATAATAAAAACATTATCAAATGCTTTGCTGACACTCAAACGACAATCAAATCATTCCCACCATCTACTAAACTAGTGACCTTACACATGTGTATATGTATATACACACACACACACTGTTCTTGAGAAACCCATGCTGGCTCCTACTGGTCACTGAATTGTAATCAAGATAGTTGCAGGTAAACACCCGTATAATCCATTCTAATATTTTTCCTGGTATTGAGGTCAGACTTTAGTTTTCCTTACACTATTGCTGCAAGGTTGCACTTCAGATTTGTATTCTTCTTTGGTGATTTGTCCTTCCTTCTATTCTTTATAAATTCCTTTTTTAAAATTCTGAACAAATTGTTTGCAAACTGAAACGAACTGAAATTACTTTTTATGTCTCAGCTTGGTAAAACTTGGTTAACTACATGGATTAGGAAAACAAGTCAACTTGAGGTTTACAATCTTGGCTTCTTTGTCAAAGCATGAAGAATAATGGCAGATCTGGGTTCAAACATAATTATAAACCATAGTTAATTGACAACAGAAATAAAGTATGGTCATGTAAAAGAAGATGGAAGGGGAAAGCATATGATCCTTGTTTTTTTTTTGTTTGTTTTTTTGCGGGGGGGGTGGCATGTTAAAACAATAGGATGTTAAATCAGTTTCCTCTTTTATAAGCAAGGACATCCAATGTGAAACTGGAAATTTCAAAGAAATATGGATGAGGAGAAAGACACATCCATCCATGTAAACTGATCCTTGTTATGTAGGGACGTGTTTGGAGAAGTAAATATACTAACTGGTCTAGCATGTCAGTACACATTCATACACACACAAACAAACACACACAGTCTGCAACAACTAAGGACATGACTTCATGCATTTGATGAAGCAGTCTATAGTCCAGAAGAGGTTGTAGCTTGTCGAAAGTGTTAGTCATTATGTGTCATAAACACTCTGTCATTGTGATCCATGTTTTCTTTCTTGCTCCATAATAAATATAACTTATAATGTTCTTAGAGTTACTGAGACGGAGTTTATTACTGACTCCACAGTTTATATGTTATGTGAGAAACTGTGGGGAGGGGTGTGTGTCACATTTTACTTTAAATGATTTCAGTGCTACATTCAAAAGAAGGACCAGCTCATCCATGTAAAATGCTCTTGAAAATCCTTCTCTTTGAAGCTGCTTGTACTGACGTAGTTCTGTGACTCAAGGATCACTGCTTTTCTGCAATGTTTGCTTTTGAATATCTAAGCCTAGTCACAGAAAGCAAATATTTTAGTACTCACATCCATCTGAGAACAGGGAATGGGATACAGAATATATTTATTCTGTGAAGGCTTTTAAAAAGTGATGGTCATCATTTCAATTCTGCTTTTTTGTCTCTAGAAAGAAAACATGTTTTGAAACAGATCACTGGAAATTGACTTTTAATTTGGCCATATTTGGTCCTTTTTCAACAGGAAAAGAACAAGAGGAAGTGCTTATAGCTGGATAAATATATTTCTCATGACTTCATGTTTTCTAGACTGGAGACAGAGACGCAGACAGATTGATCATTAAAAATTTAGCTGTTTTAGACTGTAACCTTGAATCTACTTATACACATTTGAGTCCCACAGGGAGAAATATTTCCCCTGAGCATTGTGATAATGAATTGTACCTGTCAGTAAAACTGTCGTATATTTTCTAGTCTCAGTATCAGAACCTTACCTTCTCTGAATTCTGATAGCTATGTTGTTACAAGCCATGCAATAACAGAGTCTATTAGAGGGGGTTTCAGAAGGGTCATCTCCCCGTTTTGTGAGACAAGATGCCATCTACATAAAACATTCCTTACAGAGATTGATGAAAGATTTTTCTCAAAACTCTCTAGAAACTCCAAAGTATACAGATCTAGTGGAAGTAAATCCCACAGGAACCTCTTTCACATGAACTGAGAATCACTTAGCGACCTCTCCTACATCCAGATGTGAATTTATGATGTCAGTGTTGAGATCTGCTGATCCTCTAGAGGTCTCAGTGCTGCTATAATCATTGTGCAGGAGCATCTGACTATTATGGGAGGTAGTCGGATGCTCCTCTGATCCTGCCTGCTTGCTTTAAGGCAAGCAGTGGCCATAGGGAGGAGCTCCAAGGGCTTTACTGTAGGTGTAGCAGAAGTCTGCATGTGGATATTTATGCTATGCTGAAGGGATGTCGGACTGAGGCCCCTCTCTGAAAAGTATAGAGATATTTGAATATCACTTTTAGTGACCATTTCATTTGTACAGAGTTTCCTTTCCCACCAGACCTGTCTTCCTTGGGCCAATAGAGGAGTTGCCCTTATCTCCTTTCCCATTAATCTAATATATAAAAACCAATGTTTGTGAGTTTGTCTGTTTGTCTGCGTCAGGCAGGTGAAGACTTCATATGTTTGGCCGAAAGAGGCGAGAAGACCTCCCATGATAGTCTGGCTGTGAAGATTCCAAGGAATCCTGGGGTTGGCAGTTTAGGGACAGGCCTTTAGAATTCTTAGCCAGAGAGCTCTTGGGCCTCAGGCCGGTTGCTATGGAGATGAGGCCTACCATCAATGAGGATGCCAGAAAACATTTGGGAGGCATATGTGAGAAAAATTAAAGTGACATACACAATACGGTGACAAGGTCTTCTTGCCTCACACAGTAGATTGTATGGGCTCCATAGGCGAGGAATCTTAAATTTGAAATTCAAAACAAAAAATGCTTCCAGAAAAACATAAAGCCATTGCACAAATTCAACAGAAAGCAAAAAAAAAATTCAAAAGCCAGTACATCAATGTCACCAGAGAACACAGATTGGATGGAGGAATATGGGGAAAAGTTACAGATATTGGAATAGGCCAGTTGCTATGGAGATGAAGTGGAGCAGCAAGGAGGAGGACAGCGTATTCCCTCAGGAACCCCATCTGTGTATGGAAATAATTCTGAATACAGATTGCGTTGGGAAATATAGGGAAAAGTTACAGATACTGGACAACACAGTTTGGGGAATTAGAGACACAGGATATCAAATCTGTGTATTTCAATTGCATCTAACTCCTAAAATAAGGTATGGTAATTCCTAAAGTATTTCCAACAAGTGTTACCTATGAGAAAATAAAATCCTGGGCAACGCCAGGTATATACGCTAGTAATGAAATAAAAGTCAAGCAGAATGTTTGGGAGTAGAATCAGCTTCAAATCTTTTTGACATATTGGCCTACAAAGTATGTAAAAATGCAAATACAGCCCCCTCCCCAACATTTGGGTGTGAAAGAAAATACAAAAGGCAGCACTCATCTTGTTCCACACTACTGAGTATGTGTTAATTCAAAATGAACAAAGACCCACAGGATAAAGATTCAATAGAAACCAGGGGAAATGAAGAGATCTACTTTGGGCAGTGTTGTAATGAGTCAGTCAGTTAGAAACCAATCAGTAAAATTGTCGCCACTTAGTAAGTAAATTAGTTCATCAAATCAGCCTGTTTGATATAAAACTACCCCTGGAACATTTTTTTCCCCCATTCACCCCTACAACATGACACCTTTCTCTCTCTCAGTGCTTCATGTCTTTTTGATATTGCTAGGAAAATTAAAACCAGTGTAGCATGGAAGTCAACACAAAGCAGTCATGGGGCAAATTAGATTTTGGAAATGCAGTTTGAAAAGTGACTGTGCTAATGCATCTCACCTGCCTTCTGAGATAATGCTGAATCATCCCAACAGCTAAACAAAGCCAAGGGATGGTGACTCTCCCAAGGGCACACTTTGGTTTTCACAGAGAGGTCAGACTTGCAAGGAAGGTTTGCCACTTTCTCCATACTTCATGGCTGGATGATAACTTAAACGTCACTTTTCAAAGGGACAGTCTGTTGCAGAAAACCAACAAATAATGGTATCATACCTTTAAGACTAACCAATTTATAAGAGCATCAGCTTTCATTGATTACCACCCACTTCCTTGTGTGCATGGAATATCACTGTGGAGTCCTTGGTCCTGCAGTGACTCCTTACGGGAAGTTTGGGGGGCTGCTTTGCTGTATCTCAGGGTTTTTTTAAAATCAATTTGTATTGATTTAAAGCAAACTCCCTAGGTGGCATGGGGTCAGTCTTGCTCTGATCATCTCCCTGCTTCAGGCCTAGAAAAGGCCTTTATTTTTCTAGGAACTGAAGCAGAGTTTAACTTCTGGTTTACTTTCTTGTCAATTGCAGGCCTGTCCTGGGACTAACCCCATCCCCAAATGTAGAGAAATAGCTCCACACCTCATGGGCATGGGGGTATTTTGAATGAAACAATTTTTTAATTTTTTAAACAATGGGAGGCTGGGGACAAAAATGGCCCTGAGGCCACATTTGGTGTTCATGTCTCACTTTCCTCATTGCTGGCTTGGAAGTTCAGTTATATAAGCAGGAGACACATGGCTGGAGTGAGGGGAGAGTGGAATTAGGACAGGGTCACCAGATATGAGGACCTGGTTACTTACCCCATTCTGGGTTGTGCCATAATTGTAGCAAAGGTTGCTAAGTGCATTAGTCTGATTTCCTGTCTCTGAGAAAATATGTCCACCCCATGGCCAATATATATTGGGTTGCCAGATCTCAGGGCCTGGCCCAAAATTCCCCCTATGTCATAGATCATTTCTAGGCATGAGATAATGGTGCAGATTCTTTAGTTTTGTTGGGCTAAGTGCCAGTCCGGAAGAAAGGGCAATGTGCAAATTCCCAGCTCATCTAGTAGAGCAGCAACTCACTCAGATTTTCAAGGCTGCATTAATTAGTTGCTCCAGCTTGCTAAGACTCTCAGAGGTAGGCATGTGCATGTGTCCATATATGTCCCAGTCATTGTGTCAGTTGGTCTTATCCTCTGCCATGCTCTGTATCCACCTTCTGGCTAGAAGCTATCTTCCTTATCTCTAAATTGGTGAGAAGGAAAATTTCCCTCATAAAACCTTGTTCTGGAAACAGTCCTCTCAGTTTAAACTTCTGTCTTAATCTCCAGACAGGAAAATATGTTCTCTTTTTCTCTCTGTGTGAATAACAAGCTATGAGCAAATGTAGCTGGTACTTAACGTGTGACACTTAACAGCATTACTGGGGTCCACATCTAGGTCTCAGATTTTGTATGTAGGTTCAACCGTTATATAATACTCTAAATCAAATTTTAACAGAAGGAATTCAAAAATCCTGGACAGAAGCAAATATTACTTTAATACCGAAAGAGGGAAAAGATTTAACATCTCCTAACAATTATAGACAAATTTCATTATTAAATGCCGATTATAAGATATTCACCAGTATACTAGCAGAAAGACTGAAGAAAGTTATGCAATCTATAATACATGAAGATCAAAATGGCTTTTTGTCAAATAGATTACTGAGAAATAATGTAAGAACAGTGATAAATATTATAGAGCACTTTGACAGGCATAATGAAAAAGTATTGGCAATGATCTTCCTAGACACTGAGAAAGCACTTGATAAGGTGAGATGGAAAGTTCTAATTGCAGCTTTGGAAAAAATGGATTTGGGTGATAACTATGTAAAATGGATTCAAGAAATATATCCATACCAAACAGCCCGACTTGTAGAAAGTGGAGAAAAAACAAGAGAAATTAATATTAATAACAGAACATGACAGGGCTGCCCTCTTTCATCTCTTTTATTTATCTTGGTATTGGAAATATTAGATAGAAGGATTCGTTCTGATCCAGATATTGAAGGGATTAGAATTAAAGAGCAGACATATAAATTGCAAGGTTATGCAGATGACCTTGTAAACTTTCTGCAAGAACCACTTAAGAGTATAGACAAGCTTCTAAAGATCATTTATGAATTTGGTGAAAGTGAGAGATTTAAAATAAATAAAGAGAAAACTGGAATTTAACAAAAAACATGTACCCCAGGAAAGAAGAACAACTTATTAAAAAATCTGGTTTTCAGTTCAAAAGAAACTAAAATACCTAAGTATTTGGGTCACAAGGCAAAACACAGAGCTTTTCAACAACAATTATGTAAGAACGTGGATAGAAATAAAAAAAAATTAGAAAAATGGAATAAATTACATCTATCCCTTCTTGGCAGAATCACAACAGTGAAAAAGAATGTCCTTCCCAAATTGATCTTCCTCTTTCAAAATTTGCCAATAATAAAAAATGACAAACCATTTCAAGAATGGCAAAAAGGCCTTTCAAAGTTTATTTGGGAAAGGAAGAAAACCAAGGATAAATTGGAAAAATTTAATAGATCAAAAAGAAAGAGGCTGATGTAGTGTACCAGATCTTAAACTATACTATGAGGCCTGCGGGTTAGCTTGGATATCAGGTTGGATCAGGTTACAGAATGGAAGAATATTAACACTAGAAGATGCCGATAACAGAATGGGCTGGCATGTCTATCTTTGATACAATAAGTTAACAATAGATAGAGAGTTTACAAACCACTTTATAAGAGGATCTTTATTGAGAATTTGGATACAAATAAAGAGAAAAACTTACAACAAAATCCCAGCTTGGATATTCCCCCAGGAAGCTTTTTTGGGAGATGGGTTGATATTCAAGAAAAATGGTTGACATATAAAGATCTATTAGAACTAGACAAATCACTTATACCACAGTTAAGAACAAGAGAAAAAGTAGAGCAAATGGGTTTTAAGCTTTCATGGTTTCCATATAGGCAACTTCATGAGAGATATAAAATAGATTTAAGGCTAGAAGGATTCGATTTGAAGCAAACACCTAACGAGTTAGAGAAGATTATATTTGGTCAGTCAAACCACGTTGTATCGAAATTCTATAATTTCTTATTACATTATAAACTGGAAGAGGAAACGGTCAAAGACACTATGATATCCCGGGCCAACAACCTAGGTCACACAACTGAACTAGAGCATTGGGAAACATCATGGAAATTAACCCACAGATTTACACTATCCCAAGATCTTAAAGGAAATTATGTGATGATGTTCTACAAATGGTATCCAACACCGGCCAAATTGGATAAAATGTATAACACTCACCAAAATAAATATTGGAAATGCCAAGAGAAAATTGGAACTTTCATATACATGTGGTGGAGTTGCCAAAAAATTAAAAAATTTTGGGAACAGCTGAGTATAGCTTTGATGGAAATATCTGAAACCCAGAAACCCCTCATACCAGAATTTTTTTTATTAAATATGGTTCAAAATATAGATTCAAAAATCTTAAAGAAATACTGGAGAGTTTTATTATATCTTGTTAATGCTGCTAGAATATTAATAGCTAAATGTTGGAAAACTAATGACATCCTCACTTTAGAGCAATGGATGATTAAGATATTGGAAATGAAGGAAAACGATCAGCTTACCTATAAGATTAAGGGGAAATCTGATAAAATATTGAAGGAATGGGACCCAATTACGATTTTTCTCCATAAAAAATGGGGTAGCTCAACTATTGAATAAAACAAATCAAATAAATTGAACAAACTTGAACACATTTTAGAGAGATTAAAAAACAACTTACAAATAAACATGGGATTTGTAGTGATTTTTATAGACACCATCATTTTGATTGGACACATATTTTTGTAAAATGGTTAGTTTATGTGCACATAATTATGTATATTTTTGTGTGTATTTCAGTGGTTCTCAACCTGGGGGTCGGGATCCCTTTGGGGGTCGAACGACCATTTCACAGGGGTCGCAGCTTCTCAATCCTGCCTCCCCCTTTTAAAAGAAGGTGGCCTCACAGCCAATGGGAGCAGTACTTCTGAGAACCCTGCGCTGGGAGGAGGGGACAGGAGGCGTGCTGGGCATTTCCTCGTCTTTCCCTGCCTGGTGGGAAAGCACTGGAGGAGCCTGAGGTGGAGCCGGAGGTGTGGAGAGCGGGAGGAGAGAGCTGGAGCTGGAGCGTTAAGGTGGAGGTGAGGAAAGGAGACCCTGTGCTGGCGGGAGGGGAGAGGAGGCGTGCAGCCAGGTGCAGCCAGGCGCTGCTTGGACGCTCGCGCCTGCACCACACACACACACACACACACATACATGGAGGGCTTCCCCTTCAGTGTTCCCTTTCCCCTTCATGCCGGCTTGCAGAGTCAGAGTTGCTTGCCGGGGCGAGTGAGCAGCCGGGCGCTTTTGGACGCTCACGCCCGCACCACACACACACACACACACAGACACACGGAGGGCTTCCCATTCAGGGTTTATGGCGCTGCAGCGGGACATCTGGGAGATAAGACCCCGTCCCCTCACCCTCTTCACCTCACACTCATTCATGCCGGCGAACAGAGTTGCTTGCTGGGGCGAGCGAGCAGCTGGGCTCCGCTTGCTTCCCAAAGTGGTGGGGCTGCAGCAGTGGCGATCGCCCGGTTGCCCATTCATTCTGGGCACACTGCTTCGTGGGAGTTGTCGGTGTGGCTGTCACCTTTGGTCCGGCAGGCAAAGCGGGAAACTTTCCTGTGGCAGATCTGCCATCTGACGGGGGAGAGCGGTCCCTCTGAGACCGAGAACTCGGTTGGGAAAGGAGCAGGGGGTGTCAGCCAAGGGCTTCGGTTTGTGTAGCAAGAGCCCCTGAGGCTCCTTGGTTGTTTTGTTTTGTTTTTTGGTTTTTTGACCCGAAAGCGCTGCTCTGATCCGTCCTGTGGACTTTGGCCATTTCCACATTCCAATGTTATAGCGCTATGATTCCACTTTCACCATCCTATCGAATCCTGGGGTTTGCAGTTCAAACAAATATAACAGTGCTATAACAGTCTAGTGCAGAAATAGCCAGGATGACTTTCTCCTCTCGCTTTTGTTGTGCGTGGACCCTTGGCACTTGCCACACGCATGTGTTGTGTTCTTCGCCCTGACTGTCTTGCATTCCTCGCTTTTTGTACGTTCAGCGTCCGCACTCCCTTTGAGGGAGGGAGGGAGGGAGGGAGGGAGGGAGGGAAACAAAACACGTATGCTTATGACGCCACCATCTTTCCTCTCTCCCCGTCCTTTCCTCCCTGCGCCTCGTGTAAAATGTGGGCTGTTTCGGCATTGCCTTTGGGAGTGACTGGCTTTTTGAACTGTGGAAACCCAACATTCAGAACTAGAACTACTGCCTTAATTCTGGCATTGATGGACGCTCTCTGTGCTTAAAAAAAGGGGGGAGGGTTACCAGTTTTTAGGCATTAGAAGTCTATCCAGAGCAGTGATTTAGGGCAGTGTTTCCAATCTATTTGATGTTGGAAATAACTAACTAGCTAACTAAATATATAAATAATGAAAATGATTTTATGGTTGGGGGTCACCACAACATGAGGAACTGTATTAAGGGGTCGCGGCATTAGGAAGGTTGAGAACCACTGGTGTATATGTATATCTATATATCGTGAGTATATATGGATATATAGGAGGAACAATATCAACTAGCACAGAGAAAATACAGAAAGAGGTTATATAAAGTGAGGAAGTTTAAGTGATGGGTAGTAAATCTATGTTATTTTTCAAGAAGAGGTAAAGTTCTAACTAATGGAAGTAACTTTGAATTATATATACATATGTTTTGTTTTGTTTTTTGTTTGTTTTTGTTTTTTGTTTTTAATAATGTAACTAATGTAACATCAGAAAGTATTCCTTTTTCTCTAATATTTAATGATTGTTACTAGAAGATATTTGTTGACTGAGAACTTGTTGACTGTTCTAGTTCAATTTGTTCAAGTTCTTTTCAAAATTACTTTATTTTTTCAATAAAAAAAATGGAAAAAAATATTTTGGTCCATAATCCTCAGGGCCTAGGGCAATTCTGCACTGGCAACCTTAAATTAGATATCAGAAAATACTGATAGTAGCAATTATAGTATTAGCACTGGTGATTAACAAAACGGTGTTAATAACACAAACAGTCTGGCAATGCATGTAGTGCAACAAACATCTGTCAAATGATGACTTTCCTGTATACATGGAGCATCCCAGATATAGCATCAAGATGGTTCATGTTATTTCATATCATCACAAATGCTACATTTTCAGCAGACACATCAGCAGCCACAAATGAAGGTCAGCTCTATACAAGCAGGTACATAACTCAATTTCCTCAGGATTTGATGATTGGCAGTTGAATGTGGTAACTGTCTGAATGAAATAGTGTGTGTGTGTGTGTGCGTGTGCGCGTGTGCATGTGCGCAGGGGAAATGAAGGAATGAATTACATTTTTTGCCCAAGATATTAGCTTCAACTAAAGTTCACAAAGAAAGTAAAACACTCCATATGAAATAATGGCACATCTTATCTATATAGGCCAGAGTATTAGATTTGTACTCAGTAAGTAAAGAAACAGAGTAAATTATTCCATTGTTACAGAGCTGGAAAAACTTATATTTGCAACAGTAATACGGTGATAGCATTATATCAATTGATCCCCATGGCAAGATAGGAATAATAAATTGTAAATACATAGATCTGATTTTGTTTTTTTTTATCTCCAGTACCTAATATCTCTGTCTTAAAAGGCTGCAAATATTCCTGTATCATATTTATTTCAATCAGATAGCAATTAATAGGTTCTGTAACAATCCATTAACTAGAGACAGAAAAGTTAGTGGGAAAGATTTGACATATTAAGTTAATAATTAATAAGCGTAAAAATCTAATTCAACAGCATTTCTCATCTATCTACCCCCCAAAAAACTTCTCTTGCTTTGTATTTGGATAAATTCATGCAAGATGGAATGACTTATGATTAGTGGTCTCCACTATCAACAGCAGGATGCCTCTGTGGCCATTCCGCACTAGACTATTATAATGCTATTGTTCCACTTTCAACTCCTATGGAACCCTGGGGTTTTAGGGAGGGCCCTTTAGAATTCTCAGCCAGAGAGCTCTTGGGCCTCACTAAACGACAAACCCCAGAATTCCACAGGATGTTGAAAGTGGAATAATAGCACTACAACAGTGTAGTGTGGAAATGGCCTGTATTTCACTTGCCAGGGGCTGCGTGATGGGTGGTGCAGATGTTTACAAAAACCTGTTTGTGGGATCACCATAGGCAATGGAATGGACACGATACAAAGAGAATGTTGGACTAAATATGCCTCAGGTCTGATTCAAAGGGCTTTTAATTTCTTAAAATTGTGGAAAATGGGGAAAAACCAAGTTTCCCTTCAAGTTTTTTTTCACCTTAAGGGTGTCTGCAAATACTGAGCAGGGAGAAATACTGCATGAAATACTGTCACTTGGGGTGCGTGAAATACTTTTGAAGGACAAGTTTTAACGTTTCTTTATGTAAAAGGAGAGCACTGAAGAATGATAATTCCTCATTATACCTCAAGTTTAAGTATTTCCAATGCTGTTACGAAGTTTAATTTGTTATTCAAATATACTGCCAGTCCTTACAATCTTAGAAAACTTTTTTTCTACAAAATATGCAACTTCTTTTTACAGCTTTTCAACTTCTTAATAGATGTCAATAACTGAGATACATGAGCTTGAGTAGCACAAAGTAACAACAGACTATTTCCCTCCTTTGTATAGACCAGTGGTTCTCAACCTTCCTAATGCCGCGACCCCTTAATACAGTTCCTCATGTTGTGGTGACCCCCAACCATAAAATCATTTTCGTTATTATTTATTTATTTATTTATTATTTAGTTAGTTAGTTATTTCCAACATCAAATAGATTGGAAACACTTCCCTAAATCACTGCTCTGGATAGACTTCTAATGCCTAAAAACTGGTAACCCTCCCCCCCTTTTTAAGCACAGAGAGCGTCCATCAATGCCAGAATTAAGGCAGTAGTTCTAGTTCTGAATGTTGGGTTTCCACAGTTCAAAAAGCCAGTCACTCCCAAAGGCAATGCCGAGACAGCCCACATTTTACACGAGGCGCAGGGAGGAAAGGACAAGGAGAGAGGAAAGATGGCGGCGGCATAAGCAGACGCGTTTTGTTTCCCTCCCTCCCTCCCTCAAAGGGAGTGCGGACGCTGAACATACAAAAAGCGAGGAATGCAAGACAGTCAGGGCGAAGAACACAACACGTGCGTGTGGCAAGTGCCAAGGGTCCACGCACAACAAAAGCGAGAGGAGGAAGTCATCCTGGCTATTTCTGCACTAGACTGTTATAGCACTATTATTCCACTTTCACCATCCTATGGAGTCCTGGGGTTTGCAGTTTGAACCCCAGCGCAGGGGTCTCAGAAGCACTGCTCCCATTGACTGTGAGGCCACCTTCTTTTAAAAGGGAGGGGCAGGATTGAGGAGCGGCGACCCCTGTGAAATGGTTGTTCGACCCCCAAGGGGGTCCCGACCCCCAGGTTGAGAACCACTGGTATAGACTATATTTGCAATGTTTGCATTTAAAGAAGTGATACATTATTTCCAGTATTCTAGAGGATCTTCTTAGCTATCTAACTACATTAGATACATAGCTAAGTAGCATCTTCCAGTCTGATCCCCAGCCACAACCTGACTTACCAGGCAGCAAAAGCTGTGAACAATGGAGGCCTGTTCTGCTGTTCATTGGGATGCAGCAGACTGATGTTTCCACCCTCCTCTCTCCAGCAATCTCTGGTGCAACAGTCAGAAGCAAAACCCCTGCTGCAATCCCTCCTCACACTGGGGATCATTTGGTGCTTAAATCAGAAATGGAAGTACGTCAAAGAGGATTCTAACACAATGATAGTTAACAGTTATATCCAGAATCCTGTTGGGGACTTGCATCCTCCTGAGTGGACTTATACCTGTGGGAACTGGAAATAGGCAGTTCCATAAAATCCATATCCTGTAAGAAGCCACTGTTACTTTACTATTGATTATTCATCAATAATGATTTCTTAAAGAAAGGAGGCTCATGATTTATTGCACTAGAATAGCACTGTAACTTCTTTTTTAGAGCAACATAGTATAAGCTATTGTTGAGCAGGCTGAAAGTCTCTTAATTTTTTTATTTTTTTCTTCCTTCTTTGTATCTATATTTTCTTCTTTTTCCCTTGCCTTTTCTTTGTTTCTTTTCATTGTTAGTGTTGTATTTTATATATTTGAAATGAATAATACAACTTTTTTTTAAAAAAAATTATTAGTAGTAAGAGGAGGTATATTGGCATTGTTTCAATTATTGATTCAGACAGGAATCCTGTGGAAGCCATTTTACAAATAGGAAATCTGAGGTTATGTGAAAGTGCTTTCTGAAGACCATACAATTCACCCCTTCCAGACACAAATCTGCTCGCAACCTGGATCACTATGGTTTTATTGCTACACAAGGATGTAGATGCAGCAAAGACTTGAGACTTGATCAATACAATATGCTTTCCGTGACATCAGTTTAGGTTGGTTTAACTCTCTGGGGAAAAGGTTATACCTTAAAATGAAAATAATAAAGGAGTCAAAGTCAATGGCTAGTTCCAAAAAACTAAAACAATAGTTCTCAACCAGGGAGTCTCCAGATGCTGTTGAACCTAAATTCTCAGAATTCTTCATCATTGGTCATACCTGCAGACACTTCTGGGGATTGGAGTAACAACATTTGGAGGTCTCCCCCATCCCCAATTCCATTTAAGAACCACTGACTGAATGAATGTAAAACTACTAAAAAAAATTAACACAAACAGTATCATAGGCCATTTCCACACAGGGTTTTTTAAACGAGGCAGAGCATCCTCCAGGAAAGACATCTGCACCTGGGACAAGACTGGGTCGGACCTACTGAACATAGATCCGCAGTCCAGCAGGCTCCCGAATGACCCCAAGTGGTCGTCCAGTGTGCTTTTGAAAGACTGCTAAAAACAAGTCTTTCAAAAGCACAGAGCACGCCACTGAGAGCCTGCTCCCATATGCAGATTTGCAGGCTCGCATTGGTGTGAGCCTGTGATCTGCCGGGGGCGGGCTTTAGGCTGGCAAGCTTCAGCGGTTGGTCGAGACCCTGCTGCTCCGGAGAAGCGTGGACCGGACCAGGGAACCCAAAAGTCTGGTAAGTAGTGCCACAGGGCGATTCCCTCTCCCTGTGCGGAAATGGACATACTCTATCTGGCAGAGTCCTCACCAGATGAAGAGTCAACCCTCACTTGTACTAGAGCTCCCCAATCATACATGACTGAAGCAGGATCAGGTCTCTCAGGAGGGATGGGTAAAGGCCCACCTCTTTTGCTTGGTGAACCCCTGAGCTCCTGAACTTCAGCTTGGATTCCTGCGTACTGGGTTTAGTGGCAGAGGCTGCTGCTTTTCTCTCTTTCTCTTTCTCTCTCATGTGTCTCCTTGGGAGGCTCCTGGCTTGACAGGGGACTGTTAAATGCCCTGCTGAGCACCTGTTCCTTGAATCCAGGATGATGAGAAAGAAAAACTGAGCAAACTCTTCAAGTGAAGGATTAAAAAGTGAACTTAACTGAAAAAAAATGTCCATTTAAAAGTTGTTTCTCCTCATTGATGGGAACAGAACAAAGAACACCTGCTGATTTATTATCATGAAATGATGACTCTCGCAAGTCTGAAAAATCAAGTCTATATTTGGAAACCTTGCAATGTACATGTGGTTTTTCTTTCTTCTTCTTAAATAGGCATCTCAAAATAGGCTTCCTAAATCTAAAGGTTGCTTAGCAGGTGCTTTCAGCTGTAATGCCCCAGACTCTTGAATTTTTTATCAGTATCTTATTTTAAGGAATGGAATAAGAGTCAAACAGGCCAGTTCTTTCCTTTTCCCATCCTAACAAGCATTTCATCATGTCTTCAGAAGCAGCTGAACAGTTTAACTGCCCTACAATTAGCCCTGAGTTTTTAAAGCTATGGACTCAGCATGATCCCGCAATTCAGGTAGAATAGTGCACTTTAGGAGAAAACTAATAATGGACAGCACATAGTGACAGAGTTACAAGGAAGATCAGCTTTCCCTTTGACATGTTTCACCTTTGCCATGAACTCAGTGGTTGACTGTGCACAGATATGATTCTCTCAGGCTCCATTTCTCACCTATAAAATAAAAAAAATGGCAATCAATCTCAGAGGATTTTTGATGGAGGACTCAATGATTGTAAATAACTTTTTAAAAAAAATTTAAAAATTCAATGAAAGCATATACAAGGTAGAGGGAAGAGTCTTGGAATAATATGGTTTAGTATTGACCCCAAGAAGCTTTTAAGAGAATCTGGCAAGTTTTGAACTCCTTCCTCTGTGGGGACAGGGGAACAGCACTCAAGATAGCACATCCGATTAGATACATGGATGAGTTTGCACTGAATTGTCATACAGTCCTTGACATGAGTGTGTTATGCATGTAATGTAGACATGCCCCTGCACATTTGCACTGTTCCTCTTATAAAACTAGCTATTTAAGGTAGCTAATGACAAACTTCCATAGTTAAACATTTAAAACAATTAAAAACCATCAAACAGAAAGATCAATTAAAACATCAAAGACTGTGTGAAATGTAGTCAGAACCCCTCCCCCATGAGCAGCAGCTGAGATCTGATTCAAATAAGGTGTGGCCGCTCAGAGTCATCAGACCAGAGATACTGGAAATCTCCCTGGGCTCTGACAGCAAGGCCAGATCTAAGCCAGAGTTCTTCACATTAGGGTCTTTTTAAAGTAAAGAGTCATTGAATCAAGACTGCTGGACCCTCAGATGTTCTCCCCTGCATCCTCAGAGCTGAGCTCTTCCACAGCAGAGAGCTACTTGATGGAACTGAACGGAGTACTGTGGGGTAAGGATTTTACTGACTAAAAACTGCTAAAGCTGTTGTTGTGCCTCACCCTAACTTTGAAGAGCACACTTTCTATTAGAATATTCATTTAAAACATACACAGAACTGCTATCACCAATCTGCAGGATATTATGCAGATGGATCCATTTGATGCCATCTGTTCTAATTGCCTTTGATGTTATGAAGGAAGCCTTGCTTTATCCTTTCTCAAATTAAAGTATGGTCCCTCTGATGGCTTTTAATTGCACCAAAGGAGAAATTTTAGGGGAAGGGGTGCAGGGCAGGTGGTGGGAATCATAGAATCATAGAAATCTAGAGTTGGAAGAGACCACACAGGCCATCCAGTCCAACCCCCTGCCATGCAGGAACACCCTCAAAGCAATCCCAACAGATGGCCATCAAGCCTCTGTGTAAAAACCTCCAAGGAAGGAGACTCCACTACACTCCGAGGCAGCAGATTCCACTGCCAGACAGCCCTGACTGTCAGGAAGTTCTTCCTGAGGTTTAGGTGGAATCTCCTTTCCTGCAGCTTAAATCCATTGCTCCTTGTCCTGGTCTCTGGAGCAGCAGAAGACCAGCCCTCTCCTTCCTCTACATGGCATCCCTTCAAATATTTAAACATGGTTATCATGTCCCCTCTTAACCTTCTCTTCTGTAGACTAAACATACCCAGCTGTCAGGGCCTCCGCGGCCCCGGAGGTCCCCGCGGCCCCGGCTCCTGAGGAGGAGGACGGCCCGGCCTCCTCGCGAGTAGCGGCGGAGGCCTCCGGCACCGGGAACAGCCATCCGGACGCCGTCGAGGCTGCCGCCGCCGCGGAGGAGGCCGCGGACCCACCCGCGGCTACGGGCGGCCGTTCCGGGCCCGTCTCACCCGCCGCCGCTGAGGACAAGGCCGGGGAGGCCTCCACCGCCGCGGGAGGCCGCCCGAACCTCGCCTGCCCTGCCGCCGCCGAGGACGAGGCCGGGGAGGCCTCCACCGCGACGAGAGGCCGCCCGAACCTCGCCTGCCCTGCCGCCACCACGGAACCTACCTGGGAGGCCGATGCCGACGCCAAGGATGCCGACGGAGCCATCGCCGCGGAGGTGAGTCTCCCGGAGGACGCTGGAGCCGTCGGTACCAGAGGAGGCCGACCAGGTGTGCGCCCGGGGTGGGCAGGGCCCAGGCGCCACTCTGGGCCACCGCCCACCCGCAGGCCTGATCCGGAGGAGCCCGTTGGCCTCCCTCCCACGTTCCTGCAGCGGCGGCAAGCCAAGGAGGCTGCCCGCCACTCCCGCCGGCTGCTGGAAAGTCGGCTGCAGGCTGAGGGCTTGCAGCTGGCTGAGGACGCACAGCTGTGAGCCCAGCTAAGGGCTCCCAGCTGCGCAGTCACCCCTGGATTGGCCGGCGCCAGCGCCAGGCCCCTACTTAAGTCCCAGGAGGAGCTGAGTCCAGCATGGAGCAACAACCAACGGCTCTCTGTGCGTTGCCCGTCCGTGCTGCCGAGTTCCTGCCGTGCATCTGCAGCATTCCTGCCGAGACCCTGCCCAGATGCCTAGCCAGCCAGCTTAACCCCTCGTCGCCTGGGTGAGGAAACCCTCTCTTTTGTTTTTGTTTACTGCCTGAAGCAAGGCTCGCCTTAGTTTGTTTGCTGGACTGCTTAGTTGGCTGCGAAGCCGCTGGCTAAGGCTTCTGAGGCACCAGCCTCGTCCCAAGCTCGGTCCTAGCCTGCCTGGCCCCGTCCAGCCGCCGACACCAGCTCTCTAAGTCTATCCTCATAAGGCATGGCTTCCAGGCCTCTCACCATTTTGGTCACCCTCCTCTGGACCTGCTCCAGCTTGACCATGTCCTTCTTGAAGTGGGGTGCCCAGAACTGGACACAGTACTCAAGATGGGGTCTAACCAAAGCAGAGTAGAGTGGTAAAAGCAGAGTAGAGTGGAAGTTGGTTGATTTTTGTGCTACTGAAGGAAGTATACTCCAATGTCTCTGAAAAACAGAAAAATGACTTCTTTTTATAACTACCAGTAAAGATGAAATGATTTTTTTTTAGAAAAGTTACTTTTCATTTAAAATATTGACATGGCTGCCTTCTCAAAGTCCTTCTCTGTTGTCTTGTGGTGGAAGTGACACTGGGCTCTTGAAGGCCATGCCAGTGCTGCTCAAACTCTGGCAGGTTTCACCAAGCTGGGAAAGCTTTGTGTCCACCCTAGTGGTCAGCCTCATGTTTGCTATCTGAAGACCAGCCTTCCTTACTATAAGGAAGGGTACAAGGAAACAAATTGCAGCCTTGAATGATGGTGCAAAAGTTTGATCTGCGTCAAAGGGGAAACTAGTCACACCAAGGAAATTGCAGATCTGACCAGTATCCAGGATATTTACACATTGTTGTTTCTAAGAGTCTCTTGGGGCAGTTCATAGGAAGCAGAACTGAAACTCAAAATAGCATGTGAAGTGACACAACAGAGCATGAAATCCCTTTCAAAGAAAGATAGAAAGTAGTAAAAGATTTAACAAAAGAAGCAAAATGAAACAGAACCATAACAACATGCTGGAAGATGGAACCCTTTGGATTAGTCTCTTTTTTTTTTAAATAATTTTTATTGATTATATAACAAAGAACAAAAAACAAAAACAAAAAATTAAAACACCATGTGATATACATAAATGTGGAACAAAAAAATTTCAACCAACACAAACTTACATTATTATTTCTCTCTATTACCATTAAAATCATAAACTTATTCAGCTTATTCTATATCATACTACTTGTATATTTTTGTTACCTATCTTTAATTCTTATTCTCATTATACTCATTTTTATTATAATAGTTTCATTCTTAATTCTATATTTTTCCCTTAAATTTAATCTATTGCTATTACTAAATATAATCTTATTACTTAACATATCAAACTATCTCTAAAGGTAACCACTCCCCAAAGCCAATTATATTTTGACTTTCTTTTTTTTTTTTACAAAATTACACAACACATATCCAATTTAAACAATACACCACATAATTAACACACACAAGAAAAAACAATTACCCACCCCCCAGAGCCAACTTTTTATTTAATCCACTTTCCAAAATTGCCATTCTTCTTGTGAAAGGGTAGCTTTACCATCTCTTATCAAAGCTTTTTCCAAAAATATTTTCCAAATTTCTTCAAAATCATTCCCTTTTACTAAACGTTTCATAAATCTAATTCTACATTTTAATTTGTCATTAATTGCAATTCTCCACACTTCTTTATACCATTCCTCTATTTGAAGTTTTTCACCTTTGGATTAGTCTCAATAAGAGTAGACTCACTGAATTAATTGTTGCATGGTGAGTCAACAGGTAGTAAAATCCCATTGATTCAATGGGTTTTCTCTAGGTGGGACTAACAATAGGATGCAAGCCATGGGCTTTGTCTAGCACAAACAGTGATGCAAGCAGGTAGGCCTTTCCTGGGAAGGGTGTTTCATATACAGGAACAGAAAATTAGGAAGGATCCCTGTCTACTTCATAAGCTATTTGACATTAGAAGGCAAGGGAATGTAGCCAAGTGTCTGTGATAAGAAATGCAATATTTAGCTATGCTGATGTGGGAGGAGGTGATCTCTTAAATACTTGCACTTCAAGCCATTTGGGGCCATTAAAGATTAGCATCAGCACTTTGAATTGTGCATGGAAACAGACCAACAGCCTGTATCAGTATTTAAGGATTACTGACATTGTCTTTACTACTAGTCCTAGTTATCAGCTGAGCAGTTTCATTATAATGGTAACTTACAATATTTCAAAGCCCTATGTACAACCGTGGTGAAGTGGTATAATGTGGAGCTTCCCAGAGAGTGGGATAACCAAGGTCACAATGTTTCTGTTTAAAAGATGGCCTCCATTAGTGCATCACTCTTACCGCAAAAGCTGTTTGAGTATCTAATAGGGTTCCCTGGTCTCAGGCCATGGGCCCTTTTCTCCAGTACTCAGGGCAAGAGTGTGGAGTCTCAGGGTGTGGGCATTGCCTTGAAAATTATATGTGGATTAGTTGGAATCTATTCCCTATTGGAAAAAAGCAAATTTTATAATAAAATAGAGGAAGAAATACAGAGATACACTATTGAGAATAACCAAGAAAATATCTTAATTATGGGGGATATGAATGGAGTTTTGGAGCCCGAGAAAGATCGAACAAAAAAGAATGGACAAAAGCAAAAACAAGGAAAATTACCAAAAAGCTTTTTTAAATTAATGGATGACATGCCCTTGGCAGATGTCTGGAGCTTAAAACATGGAGAAAAGAAAGGATTTACTTATTACTCGAACAGCAACCAGACTATGTCAAGGATAGATATGTTTCTTATCTCCAAGGTGCTGCATACAAAAATACGTGAAATGGAAATACTGCCAAAAATTACATCAGACTATAATCTGATCCAGATGAAAATGAATATAAGAAAGAAAAATCATTATGGAAATTGGAGAATGAATGACTTGCTATTACAAAATGAAGAATGCATTAAAAAGTTAAGGAGGCGGTGAAATTCTACTTTAAAGAAAACATGACGGAGGACCTACTGACGAAAACAATTTGTGATAAAGGAAAAGCAGTGATGAGGGGCTTATTTATTAAATGGAACACAGAATGGAAGAATAAAAGACAGAAGAAGAGGAAGGAGTTAGAGAAAGAGATTAAACAAAAAGAAGAAATTAAGAAATGACACGACTAATGAAAAATTAAGAAAACAGATTAAGATGCTACAAGAACAAAGTAGAGATGAAAATGTGATTGAAATCAAGAAAAAATTGAAAAGAATGCAACAAAAATACTTTGAAGGAGCAGATAGACCAGGTAGGTGGCTAGCCCAAAGATTAAGGAAAAAAAGAGAGAAAATTTTGATTTTACAATGGGAAAATTGGTGGTTGCAGATCAGGAAACAATAAAAAACCTCTTTAGAAAACAATACAAGGAGCTTTATGAAGGCATTGACAGCATGGATAAAAACAAAAAGATACAAGACTACTTGGAACATCAAAATGTTATTGAGTTAACTGAGGAGCAAAAAAAATAGTTTAAATTTGAATATAACAGTAATGGAGATCATAGAGGCGATTAAAAAAGCTAAAGTAGCAAAATCATCGGACCCAAATGGATTTTCCTCATTATAGTATAAAGTATGCTAGGATGAATTGATTATTCTGATGCATAGGATATTTAATTAAATTTCAAATTTAGGCAAGCTGCAATCCTGGAACTAGGTGAATATAACCTTAATATTAAAAGAAGGAAAAGATCCCCACGAACCAAATAATTATCAACAAATATCTCTTTTAAATGTAGACTATAAGATTTTCGCTAACATTCTAGCTGATAGACTCAAGAAAATACTACAGAAAATAATACACGAAGATCAAAGTGGTTTTATACCTAAAAGACAAATAAGAGATAACATCAGAACAGTAATAGACATGATAGAATACTATGAAAAACACAATGAGAAAAAACTCACAATGATCTTCGTCGATGCGGAGAAGGCATTCGATAATGTTAATCGTCAATTTATGTTGCAACTATTTAAAAAGATGAATTGTGGTCGAAACTTTAGCACATGGATTGACGAAATATACAAAAACTGCAAGGCCCATATTATAATCAATGGTGAGAAGATGAAATCTATTGAAGTGAAGAGGAGTACTAGACAAGGATGCCCACTCTCACCCCTACTATTCATAATGGTGTTGGAGGTCCTACTAACAGTGATAAGATCCGAAATAGGAATTAGAGGAACAAAAATAAAAGGACAAGAATATAAGTTGAGGGCCTACACGGATGATTTGGTAATTTTCCTAGAGGATCCAATGCAGAGCGTGAGAAGATTACTGGAGATAACAAAAAAGCTTGGAGAGATAGCAGGGTTTGACATTAACAAGAATAAAACAAAAATCTTAAGAAAAACATGAAAAAAGGAGAAACAGAAGAATTGTTAAGGCTAATTGGATTCGAGACAGAAAAGAAGGTGAAATACCTAGGTATTATGATCTCCAAGCAAAATAATGAATTGGTTGAAAATAATTACAAAAAGTTGTGAAATGAGATTAAGAAAGAAATACAGAATTGGACGAAATTGAAATTATCTCTACTGGGAAGAATAGCAGCAATTAAGATAAACATTCTGCCAAAGATAAATTTTCTTTTTCAAAATCTCCCGATAATTATAAATAAAGGATGCTTTGTAGAGTGGAAGAAAGACTTGTCGAAATTCATTTGGGGAGGGAAGAAGCCTAGAATAAAAAAAAATAATAAATAAAAAGAGGAGGATGTGGATTACCGCATCTGAAATTGTATTACCTGGCAAGTGGCTTAACTTGATTAAAGGAATGGATTACTCTAAAAAATGAAAGAATACTGAAATTGGAGGGCCCAGAGCTGAGATTCGGATGGCATGGGTACCTATGGTATAATAAAGCCAAAGTGGATAAAGATTTCCTTAATCATTGCCTAAGACGTGCCCTATTGGAAATATGGAAGAGTTTTAAAAATAAATGTATAATAGAATTCTATTATGGATATCACCACACAAAGCCCTATTTGGCAGATGGAGAGATCTGAAAGAAAGATGGTTAAGATATGAAGACATTATTGTTAGAGAAGGGAAAACAAATTTAAGGATGAAAACAAGGAAAGAACTAGAGAAGAAAGGTTATCAGTGTCAATGGTTTCTTCATCTTCAACTCAAAGAAATTTAAAATGGGTTTGAAACTTGAAGGCTTTGAAATAAATAATCAATCAAATAAATTTGAGAAAGCTATTTTTGAGAAAATGGACCATTTAATGGTGCAATTATACAAAATCTTACTAAATAGAGAACTGGAATCAGAGACGATTAAAGAATCTATGATCTTATGGACACGTAATATAGGGCATGAAATTAAACTAGAGCATTGGGAAAAGAGTTGAAGAACATGCATAAATTCACACTGGCTCAGAATCTGAAAGAAAACCACCTTAAGATGTTATATAGATGGTACCTAGATTCAGCAAAGTTAAGTAAAATACACAAGACCTCAAATAAGTTCTGGAAATGTCAGGAAGAAGAAGGTACATTCTTTCATATGTGGTGGTCTTGCCCCAAAGCAAAAAAAATACTGGAAAAATATTCATAAGAAAATTACAGAAATACTGCAAATTAATATTCCATTATCCCCAGAGATTTTTCTATTAAACATGCTGCATGAAATAGACAAAGAATTCATGAAATATTGGAGAGTAATATTATATATGGTATCAACGGCAAGGATAATTTATGCTAAATACTGGAAGAATAAGTCCATTCCAGAAACAGATGAGTGGGTGGTTAAACTAGTAGAAATGATAACATTGGATGATTTAACTATGGCACTTAGGGGTGAGACGCAAGGAAAAAATCACGATGAAATGGCACCAATTAAAAATTACATGGAATATAAATGGGCAATGAAAATATAAGAATGATAAATACAAGTTAGGAATGAAAGGGATAAACAATTAAGCAAAGATATGGAAAAAAGGAGTGTTACTGTAGGTTAGGCCTCCTTGGAGATAGCATAAAGATATCATTTTGATATCAATAATTTGGCTCTCTTTCACCACCCCTCTCCAGGTGTTTGTGAGGCCCCCGGACAAGCACAGAACTAGGCTCGGCCATCAAACGCTGCAATATCCCAAGACAATACAGGCAGGCCAGAAATAGCCAGATCACTGCTTTAGGAGACCTCTCTGCAAACACCCTCATTATGTATGCACACTGTTTACAAAGGGCTCCCTGCCCCGAGCAGGCAACTTGGCAAGCTGAATACTCAACTGCCAAGCACTGAGCATTTGCATACTGTCTACCTCTTTGTCAATTCGGACCTAACTCAATCATGCTAAATTTTGACCTTTCCAAAGCTTTGTCTCACTCCCAAAACTCATTGTTTTCCCCAAGTACGGAATAGCCTGCAGTTGCATTTCTCCCTATAAAAACCCGATTCCGAGACCTTCCTCGGATCGCTCCCGAGTTCCAGACTTCCTTGCTGCCGCTTTGCTTGGCGAGCCTCCCCTCAGATACATGTGCTGAGCCACATCGAACCCAAGCATCGCTCTCTATCTTCCAGGCTTCAGGACAGGTTTCGTATCACCCAATTCAACAATCTCTCTCAAAATCGCTCTATACCCCTCCAACCTTTACTTTCTTAAGTTACTTGTGTGATTGTGTGTGTTGCATACACTGTGTGTCTGTATTTAATAAAATCTCAATTATTCTTAAACTCCGGTTTGCTTCTTGGCTTGGCCTGACCCCATAGACATTGGATAAAAGATTCCGCTGCGTTGCCCTGCCTCTCGCATTGCTAACTTGTGCTCTAGCTAATTTCCCCAAACTTAGTTAATTGAGAGCGCATGTAGGTGTCCCTCCCGGGACCCCCAGTAAACAGGGTAACAGGAGGAAGTTGAAAACAAAAAGTAAGTAGGCAAGCCACTAGAAGTTTTAAAGTTTTAGAGGACACTGTAAGAAATTGTATAAGCAACCAAACAGGAGGATGTAAGGAAGTAGAATTTGTATATTTAGAATATCGTACAGGATATACTAAAGAAATAGAACTGTTTATGACTAACTGTTAGTTTGCTACCCTTGTTAAGTGATTTCTATGTTTAATGTTGAGAAGAAAAATTAACTTTTGAAGTAAGAATGATAAGTTATGACTTAATTTTCTAGATATATATTTTTTTTATATTGATCGGAAAAACAAACAGAATGGTTGCTAAGGTATGTGTAAATATTGATTTTTTAAAATAATAATAATAATAATAATAATAATAATAATAATAATAATAATAATAATAATAGAAAATGATATGTGGATTCAACTGTGAATTTGTGGCTTCCCACTGCTGCAGAACTGCTTTGGAGGGACTATGACATCACTAGGAGCCATTCCTAGATTTCAGGCTTTGGCCCTGAAATCTCAGGGCCTGGGATACCCCTGAACCTTCAACTCTAACCTTTAACTCTTTAGTGACCAAGCTGGATCTTTCTTCCAGTACCTGTGAGGCACAGACCTCTTCTTTCATGAGGAAGCTCAAGACCATCCAAAAGAAACTGAACCTCCCCTTTTGGGTCAGCCAAACCATTTACCAATAGTTCCTCCATTTAGTCAGGACTCAGTTTCAGTTTACTGGCCCTCATCTAAACCATGTCTGAACAAAGCTATCAATTTAGCAGTGCCAGTGACTCAAAGTGACTCAAAGTGGGGCAAAATGGGAAATAAACTGGGTGTCATGAACATATTGAAATTACCTCAGTCCAAATCTTTGATGACCATACTCTGTGATTTGAGGTACATTGTAAATATGTAAGACAGATCAAGGTATGAACACATTGGATAAAGGTCACAAGGCTGAGAAGTCATCTTTCAGGATAATCTTTTGCAACTGGTTATCCAGGTATAGTGGAGCCCAGTATCAACCCAGACAACCTTGCAGGCTGATATCTTGGTCAGCACTGAGAGGTCCTGGAGAATTAGCAGAATCACAGGCCTCCTATCATTCTTTCAGCCTAGGTCATCTACCAGGCTCACCATGCTTGTTTTATTGTCAAACATTGTCTTGAAATCAAATTGAAACTGATCCATATAAACCATCTCATCCAAAAGTGTTTGGACTGTAGACTTTACACTCAAACCAGGCAGCTTTGGGAGGAGGTGAAGAGTCTGATGAAAATGTGCCCACACCCCTGGTTTTCAGGAGAGAATCAATAAAAACAACAACAACAACAACAACAACAACAACAACAACGGGTTATGGAAAGCTTTCTACCTATTTGTTCTTTCCTGTAGGTCCTTCATTATCTGTATTTAACCAGCAGACTTGAGTATGGGAAAGATGTTTCTTCCTCTACAACGTATAATTCCAGATGTAGATATTTCAGCAAAACATGGAGTAGGAGGCACCTTTTAGATCTGATTAAAGTTATTATAGAAAATTACTTTTCATTAGTCTTTCATTTATCGTCTTCTAAAGAGTCATAAAGATGATTTCATCTGTGCAAACTCTAGTCATGTAAAAAGGACTTTTTAAAAAAAAAAAAAGTTGGATGCCTTTTTCAAAGAGTCAACACTCAGCCAAGAAATCCCATTTACTGTCACGCTCCCAGTTGTGGTTTCTTTTTTGTTTTTAACAGTTCAGCAAGGAGTGCAGGATGGCTGACTTCTTTTCTAATCTGGCCAGTATTGTCTCATGACGATAGTGCCCTTTTGGAAGAAGGAGCCATGTCACATTTAACACTCTAACCGCTACCTTATACTTACAGGATAATCATACCAAGAAAACACCTTGAGCCTAAAGGAGGAGTATACTCCTCAGCCAGTGGGATCCAATATTTGTTTAGAGTGTTTTGAAATTCAGCCCATCACTCTTGGGCCAGCCTCTTCTTTGCTTGCTAATCATAATAAAACAGCCCTGGCTGTGGCTCGCTGACTCTAATTTTACTTTAGCATAATCAGAATTTATGGTTTTTTGACACAGGCCCATCCCTTGCCTGCACCTACACTCATTAAGCATGCAGAGTAGATGCAGTTCCTTGTCATTGTGCATTCTACCGTCAAAGTAAGAAATGTTTCTAATGAAGCAAATGACATTACCTGCCCTAAATCAATTTTATCCTACATTCCAAATCCAGTATGATATTCTGGAGGTCACTTTGCTCACTTCAAGATACTCAACGTAAAGCAATTAAAATATATTTAATTGAGCCTGCTGAGGTTTGGTTTGTGGTGAGCATGCTGAAGGAGCAGCAGGTCTCTGCAAGATCAGAGAAGCCTGGCTGTCATGTCCAATTCTGAAGTGTGAATTGTGAACTGTGTCCCATTTTACACACTTCACTGATTTCCTCTAAGAGGCCCCTGTGACATTCAGAATGTAGTAGACATACCCTCATCATATGACAGAGGAAAATAATCTAGCTTCCAATTTTAGGTTAATTTGGGGAGGACAAAAAACAATGAATCATTGGTTTTTCAAACATCTGCCCCTTTCCACATAGGCACATGATTTCCATTAATAACAACACCACTGACTGCAGCATTTGTACAGGATAGTGTGCATACCCGCATATCATCCTAGTCATCTATACAATGACCATGTTGCAGTGTTGCAAATAGTGACAGGATACTGTGAGATGACTTTGCCTCATGAGTTTATGACAGAAATGATGTTTGAAAGTGAGATATACTAGATCACAGGCATTATGCCTGAGGCATAAATGCGAGAGCCTCAGGACAGGTTTCCTTGGAGTTCTAGGAAGTAGGAGCGGAAATGTGCCAAGTCGCTGAAAAATCTGGGATGGGGGTTTAGAATCCTCAGTGCTGGGCTGACTCCATTTATCAGGCTGACTGTTGAATTTCCCTGGCCAGAAAGGGGCATAATTAACCAACATGGTCTTGAGCACTGTGTCATTTGAGGCCTAATGGGGTATTCACGCTTCTCGTCTGGCTTGCTCCTCTGTCTTCTCTTCTGACTTGCACCTGTCCAGTGGTACTTAATCTGTTTTTTTATGAGGGATCCCCTGTAAATACATTTCTTTGCCAGGGACCCCCAAGATTTAACTCAAGATTTAAATATTTAAATTTAGATTTAAATATTTGAAAATTTAACTATTCAAATATTTATTTAACTATTCAAATAATATTTTTTATTTATAAAAGGCTTCTGAAGACTAGGATTCAAATCCCTGCTCAGACAATGGGTGACCTTGGACAAGTCACATTCTCTCAACTTCAGAGGAAGGTAAGGGCAAACCCCTTCTGAACAAATCTTGCAAAAAACAAACAAACAAACAAACCCTGTGATAAGTTCAGCTCAGGATTGCCATAAGTCAGAAGTGACTTGAAGGCACACAACAACAAAGTGCTGCTGACAGGGGAAAGTTCTTTCTAGCCATCATGTCTCTTCCCTTTGAAAACTGCCTTATGGCAACCCTAAGGTGAACCTATCATGGGGGGTTTCTTGACATGATTTGTTGCCTTTGCCTTTCCCTAATGCTGAGAGAGTGTGACTTGCCTGAGGTAACCCAGTGGGTTTCCATGGCTGAATGGGGATTCAAACTCTGGTCTCCAGAGTCATAGTTTGGGTGCATACGCAGGCCTGCCACTGCATCCTTTTGTCAGGAACACGACAACAAGGGTATGCGTACCCACACCCAAACAGTGGTGTAGCTAGAGCTTTTGCTGCCTGGGGTGCTCCCTGAGTTTGCCGCCCCTTCAATACATATCAAAAATACTACATAAAGTCAAAATGGTGTATAGGGAAATAAGTGTCTTCTTTTTAAAATGACCTTATTGAGGGTTTTGCAATGATAGTGGGTATTGGTATTTTGTTTTTAAAGACTACTTCCTCACTGACTCCAGAGGACTGTTATGGCTAGAGTTCATACAGGAAAACAACATATTCTCCAATATTTCATGGATTAACCCCTGAGGATTATTATGGCTAGAGTTCATATGGGAAAACATCATATTCTCCAATACTTCATGGATTAAGACCAGAGCAAGTATGGCCAAACACAGATGAGCGTCAAGATGGTGAATGTTATTATTGAGGAAGATTATACATGATAGGAGAAGCTGCAGCAATTTGCTTTTCCCTGAGCCTACTGGGAAGGGCAAGATTTTGCTCCCTCCTCTCCTACTCCCCCATAATGGATTGCAAACTACTTCTGCACTTTGAACTCAGTTTGTAGCAACTGAGGTAAGCCAGGACAAAAGGGGAAGGTGGGAGGAAAAACTTGGACATTTAAAACGCAGGTAAAAAAATGGAACAACAGAGTATTAATCAGGATTGTCCCTACCAAATCTGGACAGTGAGACGTTAGCAAAGAAGATTTGTTTCTGCCCTCTCACCTCAAGTTTTTAGTAGTCAGCTAAAGCAGTCATACATTGGTCTTATGTTCTGTTAAGTATTTCAACCCCTTCAAACTGTAAGGCCCAGAAGCAGTTTGGACAAATGCTCCTTTCCTGAACCTGGGCTGGCCTGGCTATCTACATATTGCTGAAACAGAGGATATGAATTGACCTCATACTACCACCATAAGAGGACATAAAAGAGCATAGATTTGTATTAAATGTGCATATGCTCCCTTATGAGTACAGACAGAAATTTGGAAATAATTGTCATTTAAATAGTAAAAGAAGACAGTGATCTGACGAACTGTGTGCCTAATCAGCCTGCTGCACCAGAGATAACTTCTGGCCAGATCTGAAGGTTTTTTCTCTCCCTACCAATGTTTTAACTTCTGAATCAGGGTTGGACTGGATGGCCTTGCAAATGGAGCTTGAAGGGCCAAAGTGCACTGGAGTAGGGTGGGCATCCAGGCCTCTGGACCACCAAATGATGGCATGCAGGGAGGGAGAAGCATCTGGCAACTGCCTGGACAACTCCCAGTCCCTGCCCAGCCAGACATCTCTGGCAACACTGGGGTAAGTTGAGGTCGTTCCGTCCTACACTATTATAGTACTATTATTCCACTTTCAATCTCCTGTGGAATTCTGGGGTTTGTAGTTTACTGAGGCCCAAGAGTTCTCTGGCTGAAAATTCTAAATATCCCTCCCTAAACTGTGAACCCCAGGATTCCATAGGATGTTGAAAGTGTGGAATAATAGCACTATAACAGGATAGTGTGGAAAAGCCCTGAGAATGCAGCTGTTGACTCAAGGAAAGAACACTGACTAAAATATTTTAATGAAAGTTAAGTTTTCTAAAAAATTGTTTCTCATTCTCCTGACAACTTTGACTATGCCTTTGAAGGCCTGCCATTTCCCTCAGGTCTGTATTTCTCTGCACTTAAAGAAAACAAAAACAGCTATTGGTTAAAAAATCCAAGCCCCCAAAAAGCCAACACTGAAAGGGATTGTGTAGGTGGCAAACATTACAGGTACCACAAAGAATTTCTCCAGTCCTACCCTATTTTTCCCCACAGGAGGTCTCACAAGAGTAGGATCTCTCCTCTTTCTCCAATCTCTACCCCCCAAATTTTCAAGCAAAAGATGGCAGATACACGTTTGTCTTTCTCTCCCTCGAGCCTATTGTGTGCACGTACGTGTGTGTGTGTGTGGAGAAGAACGGAGGTGGCTCTGGGGAAATGAGTCTTAACAGTGACCAACCAATTGACTGAAACAGGAGGGGAAGGGAAGGGAAGGGAAGGGGAGAAGAAACACATGCCAAGTGAGGAACCACTCACTTCTCCAGCACCTGAAACTGCTGCTTCTTTCCTTGCCACCCCCACACTCTTTGCCATTTTCTTTTGACTCTTACTTTCCCCAACTCTGCCTTGGAGGGGGATTAGATGGAGGAAGTGAGAGCTGCTGACACTCTTTCCCTTAAGCCCTTCCTTGGAGCAGTAAGTTATATACCTGCCTAGGCCAATCCTTAAAATCAGAAAGGTGGTTTCTCTGCAGCCTTTACCACCCCTCAGAAAGTGCCACCCAGGGCGGACCACCCTCACCACCCCTAGCTAGCTCCACCACTGCACCCAAACTGCTCCCTCATTTGCACACAAGGAAGCAGTTTCAGCACCCGCTGCACCTCCCCTGCTGTTACTGCTGATGTCCAGCAACAGACCTTTGTGGACCTCTGAGGAGGGTTCTGCAGACCCCCAGGAATCTCCAGACCCCAGGTTAAGAACCACTGCACTAGTCCATAATATAGGCAGGAGATAAGCTGATGAAATGTGTGACACTCCCATTGACATAAACAACTATTAAAAGGCTTACATCTCCACTAGATTATGAATGGAAATCCCTCAGTTAATACTGGAATGTGGAACTTTGCAGCAGAATGCTTTTTGTAGTCCAGCTGGAGCAGTGATGTGGTCAATGCAAGATAAAGCAGATTTGGAGTCCTCATCACTTTGTTCAAGACTAAAATCGGCCAGATGTCCTCTAAAGCTAATAAAGAGGATACATAAAACAGTTCACTTGGCCAGTGTTCACTTCTGATCCTATTCTCAGGGACAGGAAGAAAAGAAAAAAAAGAGTAAAAAAAAAGGGGGGGAACAAAGAACAGAGCAGCCATATTTGACCTATCACTTGTTTTGAAAACAAAAAAGCTTGCATAAACAAGTGAATTCTCCATTGACCTTAGCCCACAACAGGAGATGCACTGTTTCCTGGATTGCACTGATTTAGAGTGCTGGAGGGTGATGTTTATATTCAGCCTGAAGCAGATTCACATTTGGAGAGGTCAAAGAGGAGCTCATGGCCTGCCTGGCAACTTCATGTGACTCCCAAGGGAAGTTTGCATCAAATTTAACACAGTAGTAGATCATACGATGCAGTGCAACTGTTTTTGACCTTTCTTTACACAGGTACAAATTATGTCCCCGTTTTAGCAGCTTCCTAACTATGCTGCAGCAAACAAATTTCAGCATTGTCTCCATCCCCTATCTTGCATTCAGAACCTAGCTTGTAGTAATAGAAACGCATTTAGTTGCACATCAGAAAGCCAAGCATGCAAGTCCTGAAAATGTGCCTCATGATGCAAGGCAGTGCAGGTGTGTGTATTTATAGGCATTTAATCAATACCACTGTCACTTTCGGAAATAAAATTGCCTGTAAAATAATTGGTGCCGCCAAAATGACATTATTGTTTCCATATTAAAAAAAATTGACCCTGCACTTTCCTTCAAATAAAAAATGTCATATCCCTGTAAATCCAGAGCTTAAACACCTATAATGCAAAAACAAAACACCAAAACAAATTACAGATTCCATCTAGCCAAAATGAATTGCTTCTAAGTTTCATTGATTTTAATGTGCTAGTAAAACACAGTCACTTCAGTCTCTTTCCCTGAAATGATCAGGTCTTAACTTTGACTGGGTGCTTCCAAATCATATTCTCCCTTACATGAACTATCATGATACTGTCATTTATCCTTTTATAGTACTTTAGATTGTTCAGGATTACATGTACATTACTTAAGCAATCATTACAATCTTATGAAATAGACCAGTATTACTGTCCCTGTTTTGAGAGTGTGGTGGGTGGACTGAGAGATGTTAGCAATGCTAAGGTATCTGAATATGTTCAAAGTGAAGGTGAGATTGCTGGGCTTCAAGGCTAAACTAGGATGGTTGGATGGCCCTAGAGCAATTCCAGAAATAGGGCCTGTCTGCCCTGGGATCAAAGCCAGAGTCTTTTAGGAGAAAGGAAGGGGTCAGTCCTAGTTAGTATTTGGATGGGAGACCACCAATGAAGAGTAGATGTTTTAGGCTGTATTTCAGCTGAAGGAACGGCAAAACCACCTCTGAGTATTCTTTGCTTAAGAAAACTCTATGAAATTCATGGGATTATCATATCTTAACAGACAACTTGAAGGCACACAAAGACATGAATGAGAAATCTCCAAGAGCTCTGATCATCAACATCCCTGCTGAGGTTTTGTAGACTCATGGCTCTGGCTTCCTTTTTTTAAAAATTTTTTATTTTATTTTATTGATTATACAGAAAGAAAAAAACATAACACAAACACAAAAATAAAACACCATGTGATACAACTAATAGTAAAACAAAAAGATTTCAACCAAAAGCAAACTTACATTATTATTTCTCTCTTATATAATTACAATCAAAAACTTATTCAGCTTATTCTATATCAGAGTACTTATATATTTTTATTACCTATCTCTGATTCTTATTCTCATTATACTCATTATTATTATAGTAATATCATTCTTAATTCTATATTTTTCCCTTAAATTTAATCTAATGCTATTACTAAATATAATCTTTTTACTTAACATATTAAACTATCTCTAAAGGTAAACCCACTCCCCAAAGCTGATTATATTTTAACTTTTTTTTTTTTTTTAGGCTCTGGCTTCCTTTCTCGTGGAGATCTCCCTCTTTTCTTAATGCCTTCCATGACTAAACATTATAATCTTTCATAATAAGACATGTAATCTCATGGTATGTCCAAAGTAATCTTAGCTTCTAGTGAGAGTTCAGGAGTGAGTTTCTCTTGGACCTATTTGTCTTTTTTGGCAGCTTTCACAACCATGCACATAAATCAGAAATATTATGGTCAAGATATTTCTCTGTTTCACCTGGGTCTCTAATTCTATGGAGAGTTTTACTTACATTCAGGAGATTTTGGGAATTATTCTCCTCCTCCTCCTCCTCCATTATTCATGTATATCCCATCTTCCTCTCAGTAATAGGACTCAAGGCAGCTAGCAATATATTTAAAATAATACAGTTAAAAACTATACACAAACATTAAGAAAAGCAAGAAGTATACTTTCCAAAAAGCAATTAAATTATTTCTAAAATCAAATCAGCACACAATTAAAATATTAATATTCATTAAGAGACCATATACAAACCTTTTTAAAAAGTACCCTACAGCATTAAAAGCCCAGCCCTAGTCAGTTTGTAAAAGTCTGATGGCATCAAAATATTGCTGACAGAAGGAGATAGAGGACAGACAGCAAGGATGGGGCCATCCTGGATCCCTAGGAAGGGATTTCCAAAGTCTGGGAGAAGTCACCAAGAAGGCCCTCTCTTATGTTTCCACCAAATAAGCCTTAGAAGGTGATGAGACAGAGAGAAGGGTCACACTAGAAAATTTTAGAGCTGTAATGGGCTCATAAAGGGAGATACAATCCTTCAGATAACCTGGATCCAAGCTGTATAGGGCTTTACAGGTCAAACCCAGCACTTTGAATTGCGCTCAGAAATGGACCAGCAGCCAGTGTAACTTTTGCAACAAGAAAGTTGTGTGCTTCCTGTGTAGTCAGCTCTAATTAACAGCTTGGCTGCAGCTTTTTGGACCAACTGAAGTTTCTGAGCACTTTTCAAAGGCAGTCCCATGTGAAGCGCACTACAGTAATCCAAACAGGATATGACCAAGGCGTACACCACCATGGCCAGAACTTGCTGTTCAACAATGGCAGATCTGAACTGGGCTGGATGGGCCCAGCATGGATTGGGACATTGGTATGAGGCAACATGCAGAACCCCGTATCAATATTTGGTGCCAGAATAGTGCTAATATCTCAGCCAGTCCTCAGAGAACAATTCAGAATTTGTGTGAACACACACTGCTGTTGGACTCATCTGGGATCGGACTTCTAGTCAGTTTGATTTAGAAGGTAGAATTGTAAAAATGAGGCAACCTCCACTGCAAAGTGAATGCGTGCACCTGAGCTGCTTCTGGCTCTTTTCAGGCTCTACTTAACTGGGAATCAATGGTGCTTTCATTAAAAGAACATCTCTCTATTTATAGAATTCAGCAGCAGGGAATACTCAACAAAATGTCAAGTGACAGTTTACAAAGAGATAGCCGTTGTAGCCTGTTTCAATATAAAAAAGAAAAGGAGTTCTGAGATATCATGAAGACTAAGCGGTTTATTCCAGCATAGAATTGCAGGAGTGCAGTGGAACATGCTGCTTCAGAGTGTGGTGGAGTCTCCTTCTTTGGAGGTTTTTAAGCAGAGGCTGGACGGCCATCTGTTGGGAATGCTTTGATGGGTGTTCCTGCATAGCAGGGGGGTTGGACTCGCTGGTCCCTGGGGTCTCTTCCAGCTCTATGATTCCTTCAAATCTGAAAGACCACATGTAAGCCTGTGGTCATCTGTGGTCATGCTGGCTGACTGAAAAGGAGAATTGGTTCACAGGATCAGTCTCTGATTCTGGGAACTTTCTTTTCCACAGCCACCTTGGACAAAGCCTAGTCTTTGGGGTTCTGTCCTAGATTTTGGTTACCTAGTAGAAATTGTGATTAGACAAATTTCTAAAGAAACTGAAGATCAATATTTATTAAAAAAAATGTTGTCAACCATATTAATTAAGTAACTTGTAAGCAATCTTATATCAAAACATCTTGCTCTTAAATGGTATGAATCCTTTCTCAGTGACAGTTACATCCAGTTGGGTAGTTGTGCAGACGTACCATTAATCTTGCAGGTCACCTACAGCATCCATGTTAAAAAACATGAAAGTGATTAACAAGTAGAAACAATGGTCATTGGCTTGATACAAATAAAAACAGATTTGATTTGATTTTCCACTTCTGTATAAGCAAGACTGACATATATCCTAAGGCTGATGTGGAAATTAGTGGAATGGCAACCTGTACAAAATGAAATATTCAAGCACTATGGCATAGTCATGACCTATAGGTACTTCCCGAGTAGATCTGGGCTATCTATCAAAACTTCATCTTTTGCTGAGAAGCCAAAGTGTGAGCCATTAAACATTACCCACACTATAATTTCTAGCAATAAAAGTAAAATGTCATGAAATCAGTGTAGCATTTTTTTAAAGACATAAATGCTAGTGCTTTGAAGACAAGTTGCTTACAATAATCTGGGAGAAGCAATTCCCTTGGAATCTGTGTTTGCAGTTTTTGCTCTTGTTGCTGATGGGCATTTTGTCCATCCTATTCAGATGTCTGAACACAACTAAGCTAATTGCGTTCAGCTGACACAAAGGGATTTTGCTGCCCCTTTTTCCCAGTCCATACTTTTTCAGCTGAGGTCTATTTTTTTGTAGTTGATACAGAAATAGATATTTCACTGATTAATGGATCTCTTTCGGCATTTGCATTCTCATCTGAAGACATAACAGATGATGTCTTGAGGCGCGGGGGCGGGGGCAGGGGGAGAGAAGCAGAATGCAAATGGCAGTTAAAATTTTTGATGCACAATACTTATTTTTTGTCCTCATGGCACTGTGAACTGCGCTAGGTACCTGAGAATTTATTCTGTTCAGAGAAAGATATTTCTTGTGTGTATAAGCCCTATCCAGCTGTTATTTACCTTGCTTCTTTCAAAATGGGAGGCACCAGTGCCATTGCTTTCCTTGTGTAGAAAGTGGCATACCTGAAGAGATGTTCTTGTTCATGCAGAGGATTTCTCCACATTAGCAAGCACCCTAGAAAATCAGGGAACTTGCTTGTGTGGAGAACCTTCTTCATGGGAACAGGAAAATCTCTTCAGATATATCACACTGAGACAGAAGGAGGCACACTGAAGGCCTTATCACACCAAACCTCAATATTGCATTGTTCTGTTTCAGTCTCAGCATTGCCAATAGTATCAGGTTATGAACTTTCTCTACTGCATCCTTTTGACTTAAGCAGATGGGTAGCATTATTTGTACCAGTGTTTCCACTGCATTAAGGTGGCATTGGCAAGTCCTTTCCCCCCACCTTTTCCCCACCCCACAGCTCGTGATTGATCAGACTTTTTTTTTAAAGCTGTACTAGCACAGAAAGTTTGAAATGTCATGACATGCTGGTACTATTGCACTTTTGCATTATAACACTAAAAAGTGTATTGAAAAGTTTAAAAATTTAACTCAAAGGAGAGATTTAAAATAAACACAGAGAAGTGATAGATTTCAAACTTACCATGCCATGGGAGTAGCTGAGGGAGGGAAAACCTGGGAACACCCACATCACGTCCACTCCTGGTTCAGCTACGGAAGGAAGAGCTATCAAGCGCTATTGAGAAACTGCATTACCACAGGTAACAGGATTGTTGTAAGAAAGGGGATCATTAATGTGTCATTTTCAGCATTGGAAAAGGGCAGATTTCAAATGGATTGCAATGCTATAGCTGCTGGTTAGCAATGACGTCTTGATCCTGAACCGGCAATAATGCTTTGCTATGGCAGTATGACACCTTCGTGCAGTAAGGCCCTAAGTGTCCCCTTGTTCACATGTTGAAAATGGGGTGAATAACACCTGAATATGGAGATGGGGAGAGGAGAGGGGGAGGAGAAGAAGAAATAATGCACCCCATAGAGGATAAAGAATGTATGGGACCTCTCTCTCTCTCTCTCTCCCCACACACACATAAAGAAAAGAGCAGTGAGGAGCTCTTTCTAGCAGCTTACAGTTGATCGCTGCCTTTGTGAAGAGATACAGGACTTAAATCTGGGAAGCCAAGTCGAGAGCATCTGAGTAAGAATTAAGGAAGCAAGAAACAATAGGGATGTGATTGTGGGGGTTTGCTACAGGCCTCCGGGCCAGCCTGAGGACTTGGATGAGACCTTCCTGGAGCAGATGACCACATATTCAAAAAGGAGAGATGATGTGTTAATGGAAGATTTCAATTATCCTGATATTTGTTGGCAGTCAAATTCTGCAAAGACCACAAAGTCCAACAGGTTCCTTGCTTGCCTTGCAGACAATTTCATGGTCCAGAAGTTGGAAGAGGCAACATGGAAATCGGCTATTTTAGACCTGATCCTGACCAACAGGGATGACCTAGTTGATGAGGTGGAGGTGGTGGGATCCTTAGAGGGAGTGTCCATGCTCTTTTGGAGTTTGTCATTCAGTGGGAAGGAGAAGCTGAGTGTAGCCAGACACACATCCTAAACTCTAAGAAAGCGGGTTTCTCCAAACTTAGGGAGTTACTTGCTGAAATTCTGTGGTCAAGAATACTAAAAGAGAAAGGAATTCATGACAGATGGGAGTTTCTTAAAAGTAAGATACTGAAGGCACAACTGAAAACTGTGCCAATAAGAAGGAAAAATGGTAGGTCTCTAAAGAAACTGGAATGGTTGATTAAAGAACTCTCAGCTGAGCTAAGTGTTAAAAGAAACATGTACAGAAAATGGAAGAATGGTGAAACCACCAAAGAGGAATTCAAGCAAATAGCCAGTAGATGTAGGGAGACGGTCAGGAAAGCTAAAGCGCAGAATGAACTCAGGCTTGCCAGAGACATCAAAAACAATAAAAAGGGCTTTTTTAGATATGTCTGCAGCGAAAGGAAAAACAAAGAAATGGTAGGGTCAGAGCGTGGAGAAGATGACCAAGTAATAATGGGGGAAGTGAGAAGGCAGAACTACTCAATACGTTCTGTGCCTCGGTTTTCCCCCAAAACAATAGAAGTACCCAACCTGGAGTGTGGGGAGCAGGTGAGGAAGCGAGGGAAGTGCAGCACAGAATAAGTAAAGAAGTAGTACAGGAATACCTGGCTATGCTAGATGAATTCAAGTTTCCAGGGCCAGATGAATTACATCCAAGGATATTAAAAGAACTGGCAGAAGTCATTTCTGAACCACTTGCAATAATCTTTCAGAACTCTTGAAGAACAGGAGAAGTCCCAGCAGACTGGAGGAGGGCAAATGTCATTCCCATCTTCAAGAAGGGGAAAAAGAGGACCCAAATAATTATCGCCAGAGGGAACAGAATGTCAACAAGAAAGAATCCAACATCGGCAACAGGAACTAGATCAACGCTCCCAGCCTCAACAGAATGCTCAGGCAGTCCTGGTAAAACACGCTTATCGAGGAGCCCAGGGGAAGCCTCAGAAGAGGCGAGTTCTGGTTGTTGGGGACTCTTTGCTAAGAGGAGCTGAAACAGCAATCTGCAAAACGGACAAGCTCAATCGAGAGGTCTGTTGTCTTCCTGGGGCCAGGATCAACCACGTAACGGAGAGGCTAACCAGGCTAGTCAAACCCACTGACTATAAGCCCCTCATTTTGGTTCATGTCGGAACCAATGACACTGCGAGGAGCAGCTTAAACCACATTGCAAAGGACTACGAACGTATGGGGACAAAGCTTAAGGACCTTGGTGTGCAGGTGGTCATTTCGTCTCTCCTCCCTGTTCAAGGATACGGCGCACATAGGGAAAGGGCAATAGTAGAGGTCAACAACTGGCTCCGCACATGGTGCCGCCAACAACGGTTTGGGTTTTTGGAACATGGCCTGAATTTCCATGAACATGGGCTTCTGGCGAGGGATGGGCTGCACCTCACAAAACTTGGCAGGAATGTTTTTGCTAACAGTCTTGCAAGGAAGATTAAGAGGTCTTTAAACTAAGTTCCACTGGGGAGGGGGACAATATTATTCAGGGCAAGGACTCAGAGAACACAGGGGAAAAAGGCCCAAATGATACTGGACAAGTAGTACAAGCGGCCAATGGCGGGAGGAGTAGAATCAATAGTACAGGACTTGCAGGAAGGGCCCAGGGACTTAAGTGTCTCTACACTAATGCAAGGAGTATGGGAAACAAGCAGGATGAGCTTGTACTCCTAGTACAAGAAAATAAATACGATTTGATAGGCATCACTGAGACCTGGTGGGATGAGTCTCATGATTGGAATACAGGAATAGAGGGGTATAGCCTGTTTTGTAAAAACAGACCAAACAAGAAAGGAGGAGGAGTAGCCTTGTATGTCAAGGATGTTTTCACCTGTGAAGAGATCCAGGACTTAAACCCAGAAAGCCAGGTAGAGAGCATTTGGGTAAGAATTAAGGCAGCGAGAAACAATAGGGATATTCTGGTGGGGGTTTACTACAGACCTCCAACCCAGGCTGAGGACTTGGATGACGCCTTCCTCAACCAAATGACTGCACATTCAAAGAGGGGGGATACAGTAATAATAGGAGATTTCAATTACCCAGATATATGCTGGCAGTCAAACTCTGCCAAGACAGCAAGGTCCAGCAAGTTTCTTGCTTGTCTTGCAGACAACTTCATGGTCCAGAAGGTGGAAGAGGCCACAAGGGGATCAAATATTCTAGATCTGGTCTTGACCAACAGGGATGACCTTGTGAATGAGGTAGAAGTGGTTGGATCTTTAGGGGGGAGTGACCATGCCCTGTTGGAATTTAGCATTCAGTGGGAAGGAGAAGATAAGGGTAGCCAGACACTCATCTTAGATTTTAAAAAAGCGGACTTCTGTAAACTTAGGGAGCTGCTGGCTGGAATTCCGTGGTCAGGAATAGTGAAAGGGAAAGGAGTTCAGGAGGCATGGGAGTTCCTTAAAAAGGAGATACTGAAGGCACAGTCTAAAACAGTGCCATTAAGGAGGAAAAATGGAAGGCATCTGAAGAAACCAGAATGGTTGACTAAAGAACTCTCAGCTGAGCTAAGAGTTAAGAGAAACATGTATAGGAAATGGAAGAAGGGGAAACCACCAAAGAAGAATTTAAGCAAGTAGCTAGGAGATGTAGGGAGGAAGTCAGAAAGGCTAAAGCACAGAACGAGCTTAGGCTGGCCAGAGACATTAAAAACAATAAAAAGGGTTTTTTTAAATATGTCCGCAGCAAAAGGGAAAAGAAGGAGACAGTAGGGTCGCTACGCAGAGAAGATGGCGAATTACTCACAGGGGGGAGAGAAAAGGCAGAGCTACTTAACACCTTCTTTGCCTCAGTTTTTTCCCAGAAGGATACAAGCACTCAACCTGGCGGTTGGGGAGCAGGGGAGGAAGCAGAGGAAATGAGGCACATAATAAGTAGAGAGGTGGTACAGGAATACCTGGCCGCATTGGATGAATTCAAGTCTCCAGGGCCAGATGAATTGCATCCTAGGATATTAAAAGAGCTGGCAGAGGTCATTTCGGAACCGCTTGCTATAATTTTTGAGAAATCTTGGAGGACAGGAGAAGTTCCAGCAGATTGGAGGAGAGCAAATGTTATCCCCATCTTCAAGAAGGGAAAAAAAGAGGACCCAAATAATTATCGCCCAGTCAGCCTGACATCAGTACCCGGAAAGATCCTGGAGCAGATCATTAAACAGTCAGTTTCTAATCATTTAGAAAGCAACGCGGTAATCACGAGAAGTCAACATGGATTTCTCAAAAATAAGTCATGCCAGACTAATCTTATCTCTTTTTATGACAGAGTTACTAGCTTGATAGATGAAGGGAATGCTGTGGATGTAGCATATCTCGATTTCAGTAAGGCCTTTGACAAAGTTCCCCATGACATTCTTGCAACGAAGTTAGTAAAATGTGGGCTGGACAGGGCTACCGTTAGTTGGATTTGTAATTGGTTGACCGACCGAACCCAAAGGGCGATCACGAATGGCTGCTTTTCGTCCTGGAGAGAAGTGACTAGCGGGGTGCCACAGGGTTCTGTCCTGGGTCCAGTGCTGTTCAATATTTTTATCAATGACTTGGATGAAGGAATAGAGGGCATGCTGATCAAATTTGCAGATGACACCAAATTGGGAGGGGTTGCTAATACACCAGAGGACAGGATCAAAATTCAAAATGACCTGGATAGATTGGAGAGCTGGGCCAGGGCGAACAAAATGAAATTCAACAGAGAGAAATGTAAGGTCCTACACTTAGGCAGAAATAATGGAATCCACAAATATAGGATGGGGGACACGTGGCTGGATAGCAGTACGTGTGAAAGGGATCTAGGAGTCTTCATAGGCCACAAGCTGAACATGAGTCAGCAGTGTGATGTGGCAGCCAAGAAAGCCAATGCAATTCTCGGCTGCATCAATAGGAGTATGGTGTCTAGATCGAGGGAGGTACTGGTACCACTCTACTCTGCTTTGGTTAGACCCCATCTTGAATACTGTGTCCAGTTCTGGGCACCCCAATTCAAGAAGGATATTGACAAGCTGGAGCAAGTCCAGAGGAGGGAGACCAAAATGGTGAGAGGCCTGGAAGCCAAGCCCTATGAGGATAGACTTAGAGAGCTGGGTATGTTTAGTCTGCAGAAGAGGAGGTTAAGAGGGGACATGATAGCCATGTTTAAATATTTGAAGGGATGCTACGTAGAGGAAGGAGGGGACTTGTTTTCTGCTGCTCCAGAGACCAGGACAAGGAGTAATGGATTCAAGCTGCAGGAAAGGAGATTCCACCTGAACCTCAGGAAGAACTTCCTGACAGTCAGGGCTGTCCAGCAGTGGAATCTGCTGCCTCGGAGTGTAGTGGAGTCTCCTTCCTTGGAGGTTTTTAAGCAGAGGCTTGATAGCCATCTGTCGGGATTGATTTGACGGTGTTCCTGCATGGCAGGGGGTTGGACTGGATGGCCTGTGTGGTCTCTTCCAACTCTGAATTTCTATGATTCTATGATTCTATGATCGCCCGGTCAGCCTGACATCAACACCAAGAAAGATCCTAGAGCAGATCATTAAACAGTCAGTTTGTAATTACTTAGAAAGCAATGCCATAATCACTAAAAGCCAGCATGGATTTCTCAGAAATAAGTCATGCCAGACTAATCTTATCTCTTTTTATGATAGGGTTACAAGCTTGATAGATGAAGGGAACGCTGTAGACGTAGCATATCTTGACCTCAGGTAAGGCCTTTGACAAAGTTCCCCATGACATTCTTGCAAAGAAACTATCAAAATGTGGGCTGGACAGTGCTATTATTAGGTGAATTTGTAATTGGTTGACCGACTGACCGAAAGAGTGATCATGAATGGATGCTTTTCATCCTGGAGAGAAGTAACTAGTGGGATGCCACAGGGTTCTGTCCTGGGCCCAGTGCTATTCAACATCTTCATCAATGACTTGGATGAAGGAGCGGAGGGCATACTGATAAAATTTGCAGATGATACCAAATTGGGAGGGGTTGCTAATACACCAGAGGACAGGATCAAAATGCAAAAAGACCTTGACAGATTGGAGAGCTGGGCCAAAGCTAACAAAATGAATTTCAACAGAGAGAAACGTAAGGTCCTGCACTTAGGCAGAAAAAATGGAATGCACAAATATAGGATGGGAGACGTGTGACTGGATAGCAGTACATGTGAAGGGAATCTAGGAGTCTTGGTGGACTATGAGCTGAACATGAGTCAGCAGTGTGATGCAGCAGCCAAGAAGGCCAATGCAATTCTTGGTTGCATCAATAGGAGTATGGTGTCTAAATCGAGGGAGGTAATGGTACCACTCTATTCTGCATTGGTTAGGCCTCATTTGGAAGACTGTGTCCAGTTCTGGGCACCTCAATTCAAGAAGGATATCAACAAGCTGGAACGTGTCCAGAGGAGGGTGACCAAAATGGTGCTGGGTCTGGAAGCCATGCCCTCTGAAGAACGGCTTAGGGAGCGGGGTACGTTTAGTCTGCAGAACAGAAGGTTAAGAATGGACATGATAGCCATGTTTAAATATTTGAAGGGCTGTCATGTCGAGGAGGGAGAGGGCTTGTTCTCTGCTGCTCCAGAGACTAGGACAAGGACCAATGGGTTTAAGCTGCAGGAAAGGAGATTCCACCTGAACCTCAGGAAGAACTTCCTGACGGTCAGAGCTGTCCGGCAGTGGAATATGATGCCTCGGGGTGTGGTGGAGTCTCCTTCTTTGGAGGTTTTTAAGCAGAGGCTGTATGGCCATCTGTTGGGAATGCTTTGAAGTATGTTCCTGCAGGGGGTTGGACTCAATGGCCCTTAGAGTCTCTTCCAACTCTATGATTCTATGATTCCAAAGAAGACCTTTTTTTTTTTTTTGGTAAACCTTTCTAAATTTGTAAGATGCATCATAGCAATAAAAAGCAAATTTTAATTCAGAACATTATAGGGATGATAGATTTTAATAAGGTACTGTAATTATCCTGAAACATGTAACACACCTGTGATCTTGCAGTTTCACCATGTGCTCTTTAACTGTGGGCTTTATGGGTGGTTACTTAATTCGTTGGTTGGTTAATTCATTAGGCTGTACCCTAATAAGGTACTTACCTGGGACCAAGTCTTATTGAGCCCAGTGGGATTCTGTTCTGAGTAGACATTTCTAGGATTGCTTTGTAATGTAATATAAGGCCACATTTCTTTGGAATTCCCATAAGACCTGGAATTGGTTAATATTGTTAGTTCAACATTCTCTCAGACATGAGTGAAAATATCTTTAGCCACCAAATATGAGCTATTCCTTCTGATATACTTATTACAGTGGATACTGTGCCATAAAAACTTATCTTACCAAAGAACAGGGTAGCTAAGATCAGTGATGTACCTAAGCTCAGCAGTGCCTGGGGCAAGTGCGGAAGTTGCACCCCTAGGTGCTGCTGCCTCTGCTGCTGCCCCCCCGAAATGGTCCAGGAAAGATAGGGAGGTGGCAGTGAGCAGGCAAGAAAGTGCACAGGGGAGTGGCAGGTGGACGTGGAAAGATTGTGTGGGGGTGGTGGCAGGCGGGTGCAGGAAGGCATGGGAAGGTGGTGGGTGGGCACAAAAGTGCACAAGGTGGTGGGTGGGAACGGAAGGGTGTGGGGGTAGGCACCAGAAGGTGTGGGAAAGTAGCAGGTGGGCATAAAAGTGCATGAGGAGATGGCAGACAGGCACGGAAAGATGTGGGGGGTGGCGGTGGGCAGGAGCAGGAAGGCATGGGAAGGTGGTGGGTGGGCACAAAAGTGCACAAGGTGGTGGGTGGGAACGGAAGGGTGCGGGGGTAGGCACCAGAAGGTGTGGGAAGGTAGCAGGTGGGCATAAAAGTGCATGAGGAGATGGCAGACAGGCACGGAAAGATGTGGGGGGTGGCGGTGGGCAGGAGCAGGAAGGCATGGGAAGGTGGTGGGTGGGCACAAAAGTGCACAAGGTGGTGGGTGGGAACGGAAGGGTGTGGGGGTAGGCACCAGAAGGTGTGGGAAGGTAGCAGGTGGGCATAAAAGTGCATGAGGAGATGGCAGACAGGCACGGAAAGATGTGGGGGGTGGCGGTGGGCAGGAGCAGGAAGGCATGGGAAGGTGGTGGGTGGGCACAAAAGTGCACAAGGTGGTGGGTGGGAAAGGAAGGGTGCGGGGGTAGGCACCAGAAGGTGTGGGAAGGTAGCAGGTGGGCACAAAAGTGCACAAGGTGGTGGGTGGGAACGGAAGGGTGCGGGGGTAGGCACCAGAAGGTGTGGGAAGGTAGCAGGTGGGCATAAAAGTGCATGAGGAGATGGCAGACAGGCACAGAAAGATGTGGGGGGTGGCGGCGGGCAGGAGCAGGAAGGCATGGGAAGGTGGTGGTCAGGCATGAAAGTGCGTGAGGAGGTGGCGGGTGGCTGTGGAAGGGCACAGGGTTTTTTGCACCCTTGGGGAAAGGCATGCACCCCAGTTGCCCCACCCTACAACCCCACCAGTTGCCTACACCCTACAACTGGGGCATGCACCCCAGTTGCCCCACCCTACATTCACCTCTGGCTAAGAAATATGGCCTGCCACATACCTGGAAGGAAAAAAGAACATGGAGATGCTAACACGGGAAATGGGGCAGATGAAAAACTTAAGTGCCAGGAGCACTGGGGAGCAGGCACTTCATTTGATCCCACCAATTATAGATTTTTCTAATCTAAATCAATTGACTTGTTCCTCTCAGTTTGTTTTTACATCAAAGTAAGCAAGTTCTAAAATGGAAATGAAGACTTAAACACAAGGAAGAATGATAACCTAGTTCAAAACTTTAGCAATATCACAGAAGCAGGATGTGAATTTTTTTCCTCAAAGTTTTTTTTTTTTTGGAGTATAACAAGAGGACTGAAGGTATAGACACAGATATTTAAAAGAGGTGGACTAGGACAAATCATGAAGAATTCAAGAGGGATAGATGAAAGCTTGAAGTGTTTCTAGTCTCTAATCACCAACAGGCTGAGAAATATGAACAGACATGCGGAGCCAAGTGCTTTTTCAACTGAAACATGAAGACAAACCGAGCAGTGGCAGATATTAGTTCTGTTTTTTCAGTTCCTGAAAAACTCCAAGGTTCTTAAGTTAATTCCCCGGTGGTACTCTTTGGATATGAGCAAACTCCAAATTATTTTGTGGTTGTCTATCGTTTTAGCCATATTAAAAAATCAATGGGACTTTTTCCTGAGATTTCAAAGAATTGATTGATGAGCACATCAGCTGTGTACTGATTTAAAGGATCAGAGGTTACGCTTTCCTTGGTTATCTCAAGAACAAAAAAGACACAGTAACACATCTGTCCTGCTCCTGCATGGCTCTCGATAAATTAGATGGGTTACGGTGGGGTTCCACTGAGTTTGTACCAAATCATGGAGGAGAGGAGCTGGCTTTTAGTCCCATTCACAGCACTCTTTTGTATTGGGGGCTCACCTGATTCTTGCAATGAGGAGCTCCTATTGGCATTCGTGGGAATCCTTCCTTGCATGGAAAACTCATAGCAAACACAATTTGAATTGGGACTAGAGTAGTGAAAAAGGTTAGATCAGCCTCCTCTCTTTTATTTCATGGTCACAATTTGGTTTGGTCTACTAGTTATTAAAAACAACAACTGCCAAGCAAGGGCTAAAGAAATGAATAATTAATCTGGCTTTGAAATTTTTGAAGCAGGAATCTTCACGTGGGAGAAAGCAAAAGAAACGCAGCCCGTATTATGGAGCTTATGCCATCTGCTCTTGGAAAGAAAAAACAAACAACTGGGTTAAGATTGTTCCAACACATGCCACATATCCTTTAATTCCTCAGAATGCAGTCCTGGGGCAGCAGATCTTTTTTCTTTCCACTTGTGACTGGGATTGTGGATGCATTTCAACAAACACTGGGATAGACACTGGAGAATATTAAAGAACCGTAGATTCACAGATTTAAAAAAATAGAATAAATGACAATGGCCATTGAGTCAAACCCCCAGCCATGCAGGAATACACCATCAAAGCATTTCCAATAGATGGCCATCTCACCTCTGTTTAAAAACCTCCAAGGAAGGAAACCCCACCACACTAATAATAAGGCTTACGTACTTTGGTTTATGTACTAATGCTAACATCTTGTGATACTAGAGAACATTCTAGAACAGTAATGCTTAAATACCAATGCTAACATCTTGTGAGGTTTCATTTCTTAGCCAGGAAAGAGGTGATTTGATAACTTTGGCAGCCACATTTATTGTACTTGTGGCAATTTGAAAGGAATAGTTATATCTTGCAGTCAGACAGATTATCGTTTCTTACAGGAGTAAAGAGAGGCCTAAATATTAGTGTTCCTCCCCGCAGGCAACTGAGGCGTTGTTTACAGAGATTCCTAGGACCTGGAGAAGAAAGATAAATAGTCAACATCTGTTCTCATTAGCATTTAATTCTTTCTCTCCGTGTGACATTTCATTAATAAACTTGGCTGCACAGTAGAGTGCCTTTGGACACAAGAACATGTGGTGTTTGGGAATTTTAGTAGCTCCCAGCCAATCAGGTAATGCCTTGTGATTTCAACACATTCCCTCCAGCCTATCAGACCATTTCAAAACAATTGATTCCAAAGTAGGTCAATAATCTCAATGTGCCCATGCTATTAAATTTTCTTTCCCTTCCTGCTTGCCTGTCTCATCACCTTGACTGATAAGGCGAAGCTGTTCTGTACTACTTTAGTGAACTGATGAATGTTCGGTTGATAACTGATAACCCTGTCTGGGTCTCCTACTTTGCTGTGAAATGTTGCACTTTCATTGATTTGTGCCTGAAGGAACAGAAGAGTGTGTCTGAAGTGCGAACTCATTCACAGGAGACATATATTTGGCACACACTTTGGCATACATGTTTTTGGCTCAAAGACAACTGTTACAAACTGTTGTGAGGGATAGGCTTTTTGTGCCAGCAACTTGTAAAACACAAGCAATTTTGTGAGACTGAGAGGTTTGCCTTCTGGAAAATACTCTTTGAGAAAGGACAATGTAGATTCAGACTCAAAACCCCAGAAATGCTTATGATCTGCAATACCTCTGCTCAATTGGTAAAAACTGGTAAAATGAGTTTAATTCTGTGATACCTGCACACTTGAGTCTGAACTTGATTTTCCCTTTGTTGCCTAAATGTGCATCTTTTGCAACAGAAAGTGATGAGAGACTGAAACACAGAGGAGATACGAACCTGGTATTGCTCTGTCACAGTAGGTTCAAGAAAAGTAGTTTTAAAATATTTGGAGATCTCCAAAACACATCTTTATTAAATTGAATGCTGAATGGAAAAGAAAAAAAATACAGAAAAAATGAGTAAAATTTCAGAGAAAACTAAGGTCAAAGAACAAGAATTAGTTAAACCATTAGATAATAAGATTAAGAAACAGATAAAATTATTACAAAAACAAGCTATGATGTTAATGATGGATGAAATGAAGAGAAAATTAGACTGCGCAAGACAAAGAAACTTTGAGCAAGCAAACAACCCAGGGAGGTGGTTAGTGTGTAGATTAAGGAAGGAAAGAACAAAAAGAATGATTGTGAAACTGAAAGCTGGAGATAGAATGATAACTAATGAGAAATAAACCCATGAATTATTTCATAATTGCTTTGATTCACCAAACCAGGAAGTATCAGAAGAACAAATGGCTAATTATATTAGGGAGCATGAAATCCCCAAATTATTGGAAATACAAAGAAGGAAAGTAAATGAAGAAATCTCAATTGAAGAAATTAGGGAAGCAAGTAAACAATTGAGAAGAAGAAAGAGGAAAGTCAAGGCCAGATGGACTGACTGCAATATATTATAAAACATTTTGTGAAGAATTAGTGAAACCTTCATGGAAGGTTCTGAATGGAATCCTTCAAACACATCAAGTCCTCAATAGCTGTAAAGAAGCAAATGTTACACTAATACTGAAAGAAAATTGAGATCCTATAATAATTAAAAATTATGGACCCATTTCTTTACTCAGTGAGGATTAGTAGATCTTTGTATCAATTTTAGGTAACAGATTAAAGATTTATTTGCAAGATGATATACGTGAAGTTCAAAATGCCTTTTTGCCAGTACAATGGACTAGAAATAAGAACTGTGCTAGATGTACTAGGATATTTGAGTTACCATAATGAAATTAAAGGTGCTCCGATATTTTTAGACACTTTCAATAATTAAAACTGGTTGTTTATATTAAAAAAAAATCATGGAAATGATGAACTTTGGAAGAAATTTTTTAATCGGATACAAGCAATTTACTCTGCTCAGAAAGAGAAAATAATAATAAATGGCAGCACAATTAAGATTGAAAAAGGAACAAGACAAGGCTGCCTACTCTCAACATTATTATTTTAATATTAGAAAATTTAATTAGAGATGTAAGGAGAGAAAGAGAGATAAGACAAATATGTTGGGGAATTGAAAGATTTTTTAGTACTAAGTCTCCCAATCAGCAGGGTATTTCGTAATGCACAGGCAGAAGTTGAACAAATTACCAGTCCCACTTTATCCACCCCAGACACACTTAATCTAGCTCAAACTAAACACAAACAGTTTGGTTAAAAATATGTAAAAAGGATTTACTCACATAATCTTGTGCATAGTTTACACAGGTGCAAAGTTTTGAAGAAAGTAAGAAGAAAATAAGAACTCACATGCTTACAAGAAAGCATGCTTGCTGGAGGATCGAAGACCACATGTTTGCAGGAAAGCCTAAGAACAAAAGAGGAAAGGAACATGCAAGGGCAAGTGGGTGTTGACCAAACAACAGGAAGTTTACTCTAGGCAGTCCCCTACAATAGACATGCAAACTAACTAGCCAGTTAATTAAGCATACAAAGATTGCCACTCCCAACAAAATAAGCATTAGAAAGGAAGAGTTTAAAAAGAAAGCCTTTGCAGATGATATAGTAATGATGTTGGAGGGTACACTGAGTGGTCTAGAACAATTGATGTTTAGAATAAGAGAATATGGCAAGGTTGCAGGCTTTAAAGTACACATTGATAAAACTAAAATTTCAGAAAAAAATATGAGTGCCCAAGGGGAAGAAGAATTACGTATAAAATCAGGATCTGAATCAGTGAAAAAAGATTATTTGGGCATAACCTTAACATTAAAAATCAACAGTTATATGAGAATAACTATGTTAAGATTGACAAAGTATTTAAAAAACACCTTGTTAACTGGCAGAACCTAAATCGCTCTTTGACAGGAAGAATATCAGTTTATAAACTAATCAAACATATATACCTAACAAAAACACAATAAAAATTAGAGCCTGAAAGTTAACTAGTGCAAACAAAATTTCTTATAACTATTTTTCCCAATAAGAAAAGCATAACCATATTATATTACAGTTGTGAAATAGCTAGAAATAGTACCATTATTTTTCCTGTGTAACTAGTTTCTGAGTTAATTTTAGAGTTGTAGGAGATGGTCTCACTGCAGGAGAGGAATATCGGATGATTGAAGTATTTTCTTGTAATTTCTTGTAACTACTTTGTACTCTGTAGCAGTGATGGTGACGTATTTGGGAGGGTGGTTTTTTTTTTTTTTTGTACCAAAGGCCAGTCCCTTGGAAAAAAAATATTGATGTGCCCTCCAGCTGTTACCAGCAGGCATTTGGCAAGGTGGTAACAAAGCTGGGGCCTGGCCCCCTTCTGGACCACTAGGACAAGGTAATTTGTACCAGCTCCCCCTCCCCATCAGCCTTGCTTCAAACAGCCTTCTTTCAAATAATACACAAGATAATTCAGACCTTACCAGAGCAATGCAGCCATATTCTCTCTCTCTCTCTTTCTCTCTCTGTATAGTGATTATGGATAAGTTGACAGTGTTAATAAGAGAAAGTCAGATAGAAAAGTTTGTTAAAGATTGGGATCTGTTAATCAGATTTCTCAGAAACACTTGCTCTGAACCTAATGGTAGTAAGTTTTCTAGATTGAAATTTTACTCTCTATAAAAAATAAATTTGAAAGATGCCTTAATAAGACTTAATTAACTTAATAACTTAAGTTAATAAGAAAGAATTCTAAAATAAGATTATGTGTGAACTGATTATGACGGAATCAAAACAATTAATACATAATATAATGCTTTTCTGTTTTACAGAAGAAATAGCAACCAAAGACGGTCAGGGAGAAGTCTACCTATGTGTGTTTTCTATGTTAGTTATCTTCTTCCTTTGCATTGTATATTTTTTATTCATTTCTCTTAAGTTTTTTTTTAAGAGAATGGAAGACAACTAGAAGACTAGTATCAATATTGTTTATTGTTTATGTATGTGTGTTATTTTTTATTAAAATAATAAGAAAGAAGAAAAAAGAAATGCAGTCATATTAGTGCTACCACTACTTAAGAAAATGCAATATTTATCACACAAAATGAAGTGTGTTACTGTTAGTATAGTATGTGCAACAGGCACATGTATTGTAAGAACTGTGTGGTGAAATAATATTTGGCTGATACTGTATGAAGAGATGTGCTTATGGAGTATTTGGACCAAAAACTGGGAGGAGGTGGTCATACTGTCCACCTACTGAAACATCTGTGACCTGCTAAACAATATTGTCAAGTCTTAGGGCCAGTTCCTATGCCAGCAACAGATGTATTCTATGGTAATGTATTGAAAGTCCTTTATAAATCCCATTGATTTAAGTTATGCCCTAAATGAATTCTCACAGTTCAGCTTCATAAATCTAACAGCAAAATGGACATAACCCAATTGTCTGTGTTTGGTTATAGCTCAATCCCTTCTGTTTCCATGTTGTTCTGGCTATTTTTAAAAAGTAAGTTCCATGTCAGAATAACTTGTTGCCCCATTGGTAAACCCTGTCTGGGGACTACAATTTTGATATAAAATATAATCTAATACACCAGAGCGGTCACCTGGATGAGCACGTAAGCAGCAATGGTCATTTGATCGGAAAACCAGGTCAGGCCAGTAAACTCCCCCATCACATAGCCACAGGAGACCTCAAGTTGTGCCAGCCCCCAGTGGACAAAAGGTCCTCAGCCTTTGAGGAGCCAACTTGAAGGGATTAAGGTGCTTTCCCATAAGTTGGGCACTGGTAGCAATAAAATCTTATCAGGCAAGGACAATCTATATAAACTCACACCGTAAACCAAAGTGGCAGAAGATCCTGAAACTTTGGTAATACCTCATTATCTTGTAATACAAAGAAGGTGCCAGTGTGGAGTTGTTTTTCCATTGCCACCCTCTTTTGTTCTCCTCAGGAGAGGATTTGCCCTCAAGGTACATTTTCCCTACAAATAGTCCCCGTTTTTGACTGGTTCTTTGGATAACTCCCGGTCATACTAACAGACCTTTCCTCCTGGCAGTCGAGTAATCCCCTCAGCCTCCTTTCGCTGAGCTTTACTTCTTTTGCTGCTTTCTCGGACCAAGGACTTCAGGAAAAGGTGCAGTATCATCCAAACTATGAATCCTGTAATAGTCCCTCTATCTAATTTCCACTCTTTGCCCTTCTATAGGGCTTGAATGCATGCGTGAATGAAGGAGTTGATGCGTGAGACTTCCATTCAATAAAGTCAATTATTGGATCTTTTTGTGTGGTTTTTGGCTTGGTCTGACCCTGTAGAAATTGATCTCGCTAGGTTACCCTACCTCTCGTATTGCTATCATTTGTGCTCTGTTGAGTTTACCTTCTACATCAAGAGAAGCATATTAAGGCATCCCTCTGGGACCCCCAAAATTTCAGGGTAACAAACTTCAGGATGTGAATCAATTCTATATGTTTGTTTTGGTTCTTATTACTTACTGTTGACCATGAAAAATGGCCACCTGGATCAGCAAAGTAAAGAAAATGTTAACCTGCGATAATCTATACCAAGTGAATAGGGAGAAAATTGCATTGAAACTTCCTGAAAACATTAAAAAAAAAACTTTTTTAGCACCAAAACCATTTCCTCATCCTAATGTAGGCAGATGATTCAAGTGACCTATGAAGATGCCATTAATCAACCTTAGTGGAAGTAACAGGGTGACAGGAACTGTGCTAATGTAACCCAGAATGCTATGAGGCGTGTAGTAACAAAGTAATTCACATTCACAATGGGGATTAAATTTTAGTTTTTGCTCCTTGTCCAAAGGATGTGCTGAGTTCTTCATATACTTTAAACAAAACTGTATAAAGCTCATAAGAAAATCATCTTGTGAAATTTAATTAACATAAAACATGATAAAAGATTATTTTCTTACAAATTTTTTTAGGAACACTGAATGTGAATTTAGCTGCTTTTAGCACAGTGGTTTGATGCCTCTTGTCTGAGGGTTCCAGTTCCTGGTTGCATCAGTGGAGAGTGCAATCTAGTGAGCAACTCTGGATCATGAACCCCAAAGCTTTGTGCCTGATGGAGGGGCTTTCCCCCCATCAAGCTAGTGGACTCTCCAACATATGTGGAGTCTGAAGCTGAGATAAGAACTACCTAGACGGCTGCTATGGAACAGATCAGTTGCAATGGCAGTTGCATAGGGACGTTGGGACGGGGGGAGGGGAGATTTGCCCTGGATGGCAATGTTTCTGGGGTGTCCTGACCCATAGCCATGCCCCTGCATGCCCTGGCCATGCCCCCATGTCCTGAAGCCATGTCCCTGCGCACAGTGGCCACACCCCTCACACAGTGGCCACACCCCCTCCCACCTCCCCTCCACACTCTCCAAGCTCCACCACTGCACAGTGGATCCCAAGGCTAAGGAGAATCTCATTGACCTCTTGTATGTATATTAACATTGTTGCTGAAGGAAGACAAGAAGCCCTTGATTGTTGCAGTTGAAGCTGTATCTCCAATGTTTAAGAGCCTTCTCATCCAATGGAGGATTTAAAGAGATAGTGTCTCCTTTAACTGCTATGGGAATAAGCTGTATGTGCTAAATAATTCAACCCTCCCCCTTCCTTTTTCAATTGGGTACTTACTTCTGGTTTCTTAAGGAATATGGCTATTAGTTTTTGGGAGCTGACTTTCTATCTGTGGACTTTGATTTTGGATTTTTGAACTAAGGAATCTTTTTCTTTTTCTTTATGAATTGTTATTGTTTCATTTGCCTTGGCTAATTGAAGTGGAAGGTGGCTTATGTGTTCAACTAGAAAGGGTTTTAATGATATGTGCAAGATCATCATGCTCGGAATTATGAAAATTGGATTTTAAGGCAGTCTTGTTTGTCTGCTTTCTGACTGGTATTGTGGCAGTTTTCACTGTTCTAAGAAAGTTTATATAAGAACCGATGTTTAGGAATACAAGCTGTTTTGTCTGAGAACATATTGCACAGTGGATGGCCATGAAATAATAACACTCAAGAAAAGGGAAGCTTTGTACTGTCTCCTTTTCCCCCTGCAAATCTGGAAAACATCAATCAAGGTAGATAAGATTTATCTGAAGAAGATGATGTGCCTGACTATTTTGTGGCAATCCTGGCATAATTCAGGCAATTTAAAGTCACCAGTGAAAATAAGTTTGATGCATTTTCAGAGTTAATGACAGGAGATCCTCAGCATGGGACAGGTGAAGTTACAAGAATTCAACAGATGACTGAAAAAATATCTGTCCAAGCTTAACTGGAGGAGGATGTAACAGGAATCCTGTCAGAAATGTTTCAAGACTCAGAAGCCATGAATATCCAAACTGAGATAACTACGCAGCATGAATTGGAGAGATCCAATATAGCCTACGTAAGAAGGATAAAGGCTCCAAGTGTTTCCTTAGTTGTTTTTTATTGTTGTTGTTGTTGTTGTTGTTGTTATTATTTATTATTTATTTGTATCCCGCCTCTCCATATGGATCGAGGTGGCGAACAACTTACAAATAGCATGTATTTCGAAACACTTCTATACATGCCCCCAACAAGCTGGGTACTCATTTTACCAACCTGCGGAAGGATGGAAGGCTGAGTCAACCTTGGAGCCGGGCAGAATCGAACTCACAACCTTGTGGCTTGCAGTACTGGCATTTAACCACTGTGCCACCAGGGCTCCCTGGTCTCTTTTCCACTAAGTCTCTTAGTCTTTTCAACTAAGAGGAGGAATGACCGAATCTTAGAGCTTGATCATAACACATTATGGAATTTTTATGACAACTTGTTTGTACTTCTAAAAGAGCTCAAGAGAAGGGAAAATTATATATTTGTGGTGGACAAACTTTTCAGAAAGACTATATCCTCCAGCTGGGACCAACTTGAAGAGCTGGTTTTTAATTATAAGAAATTATAAGACATTGGCTGAGCATGACTGATCTGATAAATGGCCTTGAAAAAGAAAGCTGAGCCTTGGAAGAAAGAAAGAAAGAAAGAAAGAAAGAAAGAAAGAAAGAAAGAAAGAAAGAAAGAAAAGGGGTGATTATGATGATGAAAGATGCTTGTAAGATTGAAGAGAAGAATCTAAAGATATTGGGAAAAATGGATTTATCAATATTGATAACTGGAAAGGGAATGAGGGCGAGCTGATGATCACTGATAGGCCTTTTATACTTTGATCTTAAACTTGTTAGTAGTATATTAGAAGTGCAATTGGAATTAATAGTTTTACGCTATTTATTGCTTTTAAATGTTATTTCCTACATGGAGGTTCATTACTATTTTGAGTGATATTATAGTTTGGTGGGTTTTTTTTATGACTACTATGAATTTAAACTAATATAGTATATAGTATAGCAGCAAGCTAGGAATGATTTATATAGAACAGAGAGTGAGTTACGATTGACTTGTATATTTGTGTTTTAAGCTAGTAAGTAAAGAATTTTAGCCTTACTAACCTTTTTAGAGTTATTGTTGTTGTTTGATTGATAATTAGTTTAAACTAATATAGAATAATTTGATAAGTGATTTCAGTGGCTTATAAGTGATGTATGTAACTTTGTAAGCATATATTCAGGATGAAAAGAATGATTAGCAGCGAGTATTAATTTCTGGTTTAAAATTAAGGATTAATAGTTAGATGTAACTACTTGATTAACATGTTTGCAACAAGAGTGGGAACCAATTTTTAGTTATCTATAGTCCTTTTCATTAGTTGTAGTTTTGTTAGATGCTTTTTTTTTCTTTTTCTTTTGTATTGTTATGCATTTTTAGTTTTATGTATTGTTATGCAGTGTTACTATTTGTTTTTTTGGTCTTTGTTCAATAATATTTTTTTTTATAAAAAAATACCAACTCAGGCTGTGACTTGAAATAAAACATACAATTTCCCTTTGGCTCTGTGAATTACATTCCTTTTGTAGCAGCATGATGTAATGGCTTGAGTGAACTGAAACTCTGGAAACCAGGGTTTGAATCCCTGCTTCGCCTTGGAAACCCATTCATGTTAGAGATGGCATTAACCGAGTGGGTGACTTTGGACAAGTCACACTGTAAGAAGAAGGCAATGGCTTGAATAAATCTTGCCAATAAAACCTTAGGAAAGGGTCACCAGAAGTTGGATCTGACTTGAAAGCACACAAGAACAACAACAATGACAATGACAATCCTTATTCTGTTTAAACTGTAGCTTACATGTGGGCCCAGAATGAGCTGCACAGCAACTTGGTGAGTTGCACTATGACACAGTGTGGCAGGGTGCCACCATTGTGTTTCCTCATCATCTTCCTCCCACTTCACCAAGAACTTGTGCTGTTTTCCTGGGTCGTCTGCACTCAGCCAATTGGGGGGAGGATGGGAGACGAGACTTTTGTCCAGGTGAGTTGAATAGGCTTCACTCAGGTCTTCCCTTTGCATAAACAAGCAATACTTTGCTCACTCTTTTGGCAATCTGTCCCATCTGCCCCAAAGGAAGAAAGCTGTTGCATTCCCGTGTTTTGATGTAATTTGTAATTGTCACAACTTTCGTGGTATGGCATAGGGCAGGACCCAGTTCTTGAGGAAATTTATCCCCTTAAGGGACCTTGGTGGTTCAGGTGATGCCTTTTTGAGCCCAGCTCAGGGGAAGTCAGACCAACCTCACCCCCAGCTGGTATAGAAACACTTAGTAGCTTGAACCCAAGAGGTTACCACAGCTGCCATATCCTTTCTGGTTCCCAAGGTCTCAGAAGAGACCATTTATTTGTCACTATTCTACTCTGGCAGTCCCTCTCCTTGGGTCAATTCTTATACAAATTAGTCTGTTGGCAAGTTCCAGTGTTCTTCTTGCACCATCCTCATTCTGGGGTACTAGAAATTAACTCCCTTCAATTCATTTAGTTGCATTAGTAAGTGCTCTTTCATAGATACTTTATTGAAGCATTCATACCAACTGGTCTTTGAGTCTTGTGTTTGTTGAAAGTTACCTTTGTCTTCCAGGGACAGGGATGTAATGGACCTGAGTTTGCTAGGTAGAAGCACAGAGATTTTTTGAGGAGCAGAGATTAAAATAACGTCTGCATCCACTCCCCTGAGCATCCCTGTTCTCTTTGAGCTCTGCTGCAAACCTCATAGAAGCTGAGGTATGGATGAATTCTTCCTGCAACAATATATTGTTGTGAGTGATCCCTATCCTTACACAAAGTGTTCCAGAGTGGCTTGGTCTTGAATGGGTGAATCAGGTCCCTTGGTTTTTACAAAAGTCCTGTTAATGATGGCAAAGAAAACTGCTAGAACTGGCATGATAGCATAACTTTATGCAGCTGCCTGCATTTCTGGAAACTTCTTGAAGACATAGAGACTGAGCATGGTGTAGTGGTTCGAGCATTGGACCACAACCCTGGGGACCAAGGTTTGGCCATTTCCACACTAGACCCTCCCTAAACTGCAAACCCCAGCATTCTATAGGATGTTGAAAGTGGAATAATAGCGTAATAACAGTCTAGTGCAGGAATGGCCTTTGATTCTCTGCTCAGCCACTGAGTGAGCTTGGGGGTGTCACACACTGTCAGCCCCAGAAAATGCCATGATAGGTTTGCCTTAGGGTTGCCATATGTTGGAAGCTACCTGAAGGCACACACGCAACAAAAAAACAAAAACAACAACTTGAAGACATGTCTATGGCCACTGTTATGTGGGGAACCCAGACTTCAAAGCTGAGTGCTACACTGCTGTCCAGGGATTCATTATCACATACTAGGATTCTTGTGGAGAGTTGTGGGCAAAATCTAAGTTGTAATTGTTGTTATTTTTATGTGCTTCCAAGTTACGTCCGATTTATGACAACCCTATTATAAGGTTTCCTTGGCAAAAATTTATTCTGGGGAGGTTTACCACTGCTGTCTTTTTAGACTGAAAGAGTATGACTTTTCTAGGGTCAACCAATGGGTTCTGATGGCTCAGGTATGAACTCTGGTCTCCCAGAGTCATACTACATTACCTAAATCATTGCACCAAGATGTCTTCTTTCTACATTATTCCACCTGAATATACTGAACAGCCAAGCAGTTTCACCTGCATAGTGTTTCACCCTACTGGAGAAAATGGAAAACTTGCCCAAAATTCTCAGTCTGGCTCTGCAATGCAGGAGAAAATCCATAGTATTGGTCATGCTGTGTTCGAAGGAAACAGATCTGTTAAGCACAGAACCTCTGATAAGTTTCCTCACATTTGCATAGACAATCTCTGAAAGATGCTACAGATGAGATTCTGTTTTCAGAATCACTATGAAAGAGAAAACAGCAACTTATGTATGCAACCACATTCTACCCGTGGCTGAAGATGGCTTCTTTAGTCAAAACTTTACTGTCCAGGATACTGAACTATATCCCCAAACTAGGTTTTAATTCTTTGAAGGCCAGACCAAAATCTAGAGTAGACTCAGTGCCGCTTTGCCATGGGTGCAGCTAGCTGCTACTGGATTCTATGTACGTATCCACCACTGCAAAAGTAGGAATCTGGAAACCTGTTTTTTCCCGTTTTTCAAATAGCACACTTTACAACCACATGGGGGCGCATTAAGTCAGGTGCAGAACGACAGTAAATAAAGCAAACCTAATCTGCTCCAATGTGCAGAAGAGCTCTATGGCAAAATACATTGACCCGCCTTAATAACCGTGTGTGGAAAGGGCTATGAAAGAATATATTGTTATTTCTTCCTTCAAAATGTTTTTGATTTCTAATGCCTCTTCTTCTTCAAACAATAGGGTTGAAAATATAAACAGCACTAGGAGTTGATTACACAAAGTTCTTATTTTCAGATCCTGTTAAGTTTTGTACATATTTTGGTCACATAGTATGGTATTATTTGTTTATAAAAAACTATAACCAATAATATGTTTTTATATTTTTTGTTTATATTAATCAAATTTTGAATTGACATATTTGAAGCTTACTGTGGACAGTGTTCCTCAAATGGATACAACCGATCATATTAAAAATATGAATGAGCAGCATTTCCAAGGTTAGTCCTGACATTTTGCTATGAGTTTCTGCTCTACAAACTGCAACTGAACTCAGTTTTCCCAACGGACATGTCAGTAGAATCTAGCCTTTTATTGTCAAAAATAACTCATATCTGCAAATATGCTGAGCAAAATGCCATTCTAGAAGCTGGAATATAACAATTTAGTTTGGGATTTGATTCAGAAGAGTCAAATTTTATGCAATAATCAGAGTTGTATCTGGGGGGGGGGCTGGGGGCATGTGCTGGGTCTAATGCCAGGGGGGTGCAAAAAAGCTGAAATTCCCCACTCTTCCATCTGGTTCTGGCCTGCTGCCCCCCCGCTGGGGTTGTTCCTGGCCTTGCACGGTGGTGGTGGCAACAACCCTTCCACCTGGGCCTGGGCCTCCATCACCCCCGCTGTGGTTGTTCCTGGCCTGGTACAGTGGTGGTGGCAGTGGCAGCAGCAGCCCTCCCACTGAGGTCTGGCCCTTTGCCACCCCCTGCCCCTGCTGGGGTTGTTCCTGGCCTGGTGTGGAGGCATTGGTGGCAGCATCAGCAGCCCTTCCATCCAGGCCTTGCCCACCGCCACTCCCTATCCCTGCTGGGGTCTTCCTTAGCCCAGGGTGGTGGCAGCAGGAGAAGCAGCACCTAGGGGCACAACTTCCATGCTTGCCCTTGGTGCTGGCAGTAATGCACCTTTGCAGTCTGAATCTCTCCATTTTAATGTTCTTGGGCTAGTTATGAGCAAAGAACCAACTACTCAAATGCACAGATCATTTCATGGTTACTTTGGCATGGCTTACGAGGGGACCCTTTTACACAGAATCATGGAATCATAGGCTTGGGAGGTTCCACGAGGGTCATCTAGCTCTATCTCCTACTATGCAGAAATACATAGCTAAAGAAGTCCTGAAAGATGCCCATCCAACCTTTCTTTAAAAACCTCCAAAGATGGAAAGTCCCCTGTTCTCCAAAACAGTCTATTCCACTGTTGGAACTTCTTTACTGTAAGAACAGTTCTTCCTAAAATTTAGGTGGAATCTCTTTTCTTGTAATTTGAAACCTTTGACTTATGTTCTAGTCTTTGGAGCAGCAGAAAACAAGCTCACTTTTTCTTCTACATGACATCTCATCAAATATTTAAAGACAGCCATCATATTATCTCTCGGTCTCCTCTTCCCCAAGCTAAACATACTCAGATGCCTAAGCCATTCCACATTGGGTTTAGTTTTGAGACCTTTTACCATCTTGGTCACCCTGCTCTGGGTGCATTGGCATTTTTTCTTCTTCTGAAACTCAATGGATCGTAGGTGACGAGTTTTCTTCTGAATTTTAAATGAGCTATCCAGGGTGATGAATCAGTTTGGGAGATAGTGCTCAGCACCTTTGAAGTCTTGACTAAAACCTAAACGGGATTCACTGTTCCACTAACAAGGAAAGCAGTATTTGCTACTGATGAAATTAATCTGGAGATAGAGATGACAAAGCCAGCAGTTGCAGTCCTGTTTGGGACACAGTATGGTTGTCATGGCCAACAGAACAGGTGGTTTCCCAGAACTCTGGGGATGTTCACAAAGAACTAGGGATGGGACGAATCCAGAATTTTCCGAATCTAGATATGAATCCCTGTAAGGTTCTGGGAATCCATGAATCTCGAATCTTTTGAATCCTTTTTAAAAAAAGAGTTTAAAAAGCAAAGGAAAGAAGGATAATCTTGGGCAAGACATACTCTCTCTGTCTTAGCAAAAGCCTAGGCAAAGGCAAAGCTCCCTCTGAAGAAATCTGGCCAGGACAATAGTCTTAGTTTTGCCTCAGGATCTCCCCAGATTGAAAATGACACGACGGCCCTTTCTACACAGGCAGGAAAATGTGGGTTAATCACATTTTCCTGCCTGTGTAAACAGGGCCACATACTACAGTAGAGAGATAATCCTGGCCAAAACTGGTTTTTCCCCCCCGCATAGCTCCTTCTGGCATCCCAGGGTTTGTAGCTTGATGATGCACCAGTACACTTTGGCAGAGAAGGATGTGACATCTTGTAAAACTCCAGACCCCACAAATCTGTCTGAAAGAGCTTTGCAAGGGAGCTTTGCAAAGGAATGTTTCAGCTGTCCTTGAAATCTCAAGCCTGTAGCTTCCAGTCAAGTGCTGAACTTAAACATTAAATGTTCACTTTAAATATCTTAGAATACAAGCCCAGATGTAATTTGTGAAATTGTTAGCAAAGGCCATTATTACTCCATGGGAAAACCTCACCTACTTACTATCTTCCCTTGTATGTCTGGTCTCCCTAGTTTTCAGGCGCCCTAGTCTCCAACAATCTATTTAGTTGGCAGATTCGAAAGATTTGGTTTGCCTATTTTGGCACAGGGATTAGGATTCGGGAATCTGAATCCTTACCCAGGATTCAAGGATTCGGTTGGCCCACCTCTACAAAGAACCCATAAGTCCTGATAACTAAAATTTCCAACAGTCCTGACCAGCTGAATCTTTAGCATCAGAATCACTCACAAATTTGTTATGGGTCTCCTGGGCTAACATAGGACCATGAATCCCAGGGAAATGGCCATTTCCATGTTTGCAACCAGGGTGGGTTGACAGCAACAAGGCAGGAAAAGCAACACTTTTTCATTGCTGCTGCTAGATATATTTAGGGGACTAGAAAAGGAAGAAGAGGTTAGGAAAGGGTTCAGGAAGTCTCCCCACCCATGCCAACTTCCACATGCTCCTTGGCATGGGATGGGTGACTGGGGAGGCAAGCAGGACCTTTATATCGGAATGAGCTTAGTTCAGGCAAGCAGGTTCAGGTTTAGGCAAGCAGGACCTTTGTATCAGAATGAGCTTAGCACAGAATCATTTCAGGAATGAGTCCCATAGCACTAGCTTATTCCAACTGATGTCATTCTAAGACAAAATCTGCACAAGTTAGCTTGTGATGAGTTTTATGTTGTCATATGGCATTCACATAAGATGGAAACCTGAAATGCCCAAATCCATTCTTTGATTGAAATCAATACAGGAAGTCAAGGAACCTTATTCCCCCCTGCTCCCACAATGAATATTGCCTAGCCATGTTGCTGATCTGAATTGAACAGAATTCTCAGGGTTTTGACATTCAAACCAGTGTAATCTCTCCCTTCTTAAACACCAGGATTCAATTATCAAATTCCCAATAGATTGTAACACTTATATCGTTGTTTTTTGTGCCTGACATATCAAGAAGAACAAGTCTTGAAACTTGTGTCCAAAACCTTTCTTCATTAAGCAGGGTCAGTCATAACCCATTGCTGTCTTGTAAAGTGCTGTAATGGATTCTATTTTGAATGACACTCATTGACATTAATGGGAACCACTTGAATAAAACACCCACCTCTGTGCTTGGAAAGTACATCTCTTGGAGGTTCTGATTCAATACTGATTGTTGCAGAATGATGGAGAGCCATATTCATTCTGAGCTCATCATTTACATTGAAACTCAACTCGTTGTTTCCACTAAAATTCTGCTGGATTGCACTGAAAAGCTTTCAGAGGTTGATGCATAGAAAAGGATGATATTTCAGATTTTTGAAAGAAATATGTTCTGCCATGATTGAAGCTGAACAACCTAATATGAAAGATGTATGGTAGTGACCATGTTCTTCATACATAAAATGCAAATACTTTGGAAAAATCTTTTCTTGACATGTGTGCACATTAGCTCCATTGGAGTGCTCCCTCCTCACATCCTCACGTTGCATACTGCATGTGCGTACATTTTGAAACGATAATCAGCAGGGGGAGGTATAAGCCTCCTCCACCTGCATGCTTTGGTCCTGAATCAGACTGGGGCATAGTGAACTGTTGAAAGAAAGAAAAAGACAGTGAGGGAGATATAAATAAATAAATGAAGTTTTTAAACTACACAACATGTATTTAAGTCACTGGCCGGATTTTACTTAGGGACATATGCAAGTCACACTAGGCATGCAGGGCCAAAAAGTCACCACTGTGCAAAGGACCTGGTCTGCTGATAGCAGCAGAAGTGAAGTTGCATAGGTAGCATGTTCCTTTGTGTCTTGTCTTTGCAAGTTGTGCACTGTGATCATGCATTGTATACTTTTCACTGTGATTATGCATTGTGGTTGTGTATTCTATACTTCTCATTAAGGATTTGCATCATGCAGACATTGCACAACAACAATCAGTCATTGACATGAGTTGCACAGTGTTGCTATTCTGCATGGGGGTTGTGTAGTGCTTCTGGGGTGTATGTCCACATCTGGAGATTTATGCTAAGGGGATGTTGGATTGAGGCCTGTGTAGTGTAATCCAGTGGTGGAAGTTCTGCATTTGTCTTCTAGAAGATCTCTGTGTGCTGGATGAACAGCTGATCCACAGATCTATTTCAGGGCTTGTACAGCTGGATCTCTGTATCCATGGGTTCTACATCCATGGATTCAACCAACCACAGCTTTGAAAATATTTTTAAAAAACCCTAGAAGCAAATCTTCATTTTGTCATGTGCCAACCACTATGCTGATGTGCAGGCATACCATGCTGTAGCCTCCCACTATTTCTCAGCTCCTCAGACTCTTTCCAGCACTTGTTTGAGTTGTTCACCATTTTAATAAGGGACCTCATTTTACTGCACCATTGTGTATAATGATACTTGAGCATCCATGGATTCAATGTATACATTGAATCACTATTGTAAAAAAAAGGATAGTAAATGGTTTATTGATTATATTTATACCCTGCCTTTCCTTCGGTTATAATAGGGCAGTGCATGCAGTTGTCCTTCTTCCCCACACTGTACCCATGAAGCACTTTAGACAGAGAGAGATTGACTAGACTGACCTGATGTTAGCCGGGAGTTTCTTGGCTCAGTGGAGAAAAGAACTTGAATCCTGCATGTTCCAGTCTATAATGTAACCACCACTGCATAGTGGGAGTATATTTATATTACACAGTTACACATGCCTGTTTAGCTGTCATGGGCTCCATCATATGAATGTGTAGTTCCTATGAAAGTATATTGAATTCTCTTCCAGGGGCCTCCAGTCCTATAGCTCATGGGAAGTGATTAGACCTCTCTCAAGTGAATTTTAAATACCTCACCAAACTACAAATTCCAGGATTCCATGAGATATTGACATGGTAGTTAAAGTGGCATCAAACTGATATACCTCTGCAGTGGAGACATATTCTGATGATGAAGATGATGATGATGATGATATGTTTACTACCCACTTCTCCCCAAGGCTTGGGGCAAGGTACAGAATATAGAACTAAAAAATCATAATTAAAATACACTAAAACATAGAATGATTAATACAAACATACTATGACTAAAATATATCATGATTAAAAGTACAATTAAAGTACTGTTAAAAATGCAATTAAAAGTGCAATTAAAAATAGACTGCGTAGACCTGCTGGAAAAGATAAGTCTTAAGCAGTTTTTACAATTCAGACAGCATATTTTGCTGTCGGATCTCTTCCAGCAGGCCATTCCACAGTCTGGGTTGGCTGATGAGAAGGTCCTCTGGGTGACTGTTGCCAGTCTTGTTTTAGGCAGTTTAAATGAGTGGCCCCCAGAGGACCTGAGTATATGGGGCAGCTTGTATGGGAGGAGGTGATCCTGTAGGTAACTTGGATCCAAGTCATGTAGGGCTTTAAAGGTAATAACCAACACTTTTACTTTGCCTGGAAACTAATTGGCAGCCAATGGAGTGATTTTAATATTGATGTAATATGTTCACTCCTCGATGTACCCATAATCAGTCTGGCTGTCATATTTTGGACCAGTTGGAGTTTCTGAACTTGGTACAAAGGTAGCCTAAGGTAAAACGCATTGCAGAACTCCAACCTTAAGGTTACACTATCTCACTATACTCTTATTCCTCAGGTTAGTGTATGCTAGTCCAAAAAGTTAGTGTGGTGTACTGGTGTAAGTGTTCAGGGTTTGATTTCCTGCTTGGCCATGGAGACTGACTGGGTGGCCTCAGAGAAAGGCAAACTCAAACCCCCTGTGAACCAACCTTGACAAGAAAACCATGTGCTAGGTTTGCCTTAGTGTCACCATATGTTAGAAATGAAGGCACACCATCACCACTGCTGGCTTCTATTCCCAGTCCTTGTTCCCCTGCCCCCCCCATGCTACTCTAACAGTATATGCACATATATCTTTTGTGTGCCACATCCTCATCTCTCTGTTAGCAGGCACTTGTGTCTACAAATCACAAATCCCTTTGTTTAAATAAAAGTGCATGTTTCCTGTTTCATCCTAAGGCTGCTGTGTTGTTTGGTACTGGAATGAAGGTAGCAGTGATTGTAAAGAAAGTATTTTTTTTCTCCATAGACCCAGGCTTCATCTCAGCTAATCAAGAGCACCTTAATAGAGGACAGTGGCTCACTTCTGGCCCTTTATAGATGCCCTAGTGCCTTCCACACACACCCTGCTTGCATATATCCTCCAGCATTCTGATTTATTAGGGACAGTCCCATTGAATACTCTGGTGTCCTCCTTTTTCAGTTGTTTTTGAAATACCCATTTCTCTTTCCTCCACAGCACACTTCAGCTGCTGCAAACTGAGTTCAAAGTACACAAGTAATTCGGGGCGGAGGGGAGAGGACAAGAAGATGCAGAATCTTGCCTTTCTTTGTAGTCTCAGGCAAAAGCAAACTGCTACAGCCTCTCCCAGATTGTCTCATTAATGACTTTGCCATCTTGACTGTGTCCTAGTTTTCATCTAGGAACGGTTGGAGTGTATTGGTCATAGTGGGTTTAGCATGAGTGGTTTAATCCAGGCCTTAATAAAAGCGTATCTTCCTTACATATGGCCTAAATACCCTAAAGGCACCAGATCCCTTCTGATCTTGGAAGCTGAGCAGGGTAGCCCTGGTTAGTATTCAGATGGGAGATTGCCAATGAATGCCAGGTGTCATAGACTGTATTTTAGAGGAAGGAACTGGCAAAACCACTTCCGAGTATTCCTTGCCTAAGAAAACCCTATGAAATCTATACAATCACCATAAATGGATAGGTGACTTGAAGGTGCGTGTACACATGCGCGCACAAACACACACTCCTTACCATACACCCTTGGAACTTGCACTTAGATTATTACTGACAGCAGGCATGCTGCCATAGTGTTTGATCTCTTGCCTATGGCCATGACAACATTTAACTGGAAGCTTTATTTTAATAATCCTGTAGCCTGATTTATCCAATCTGGTGTCCTTTGTTGTTCTTGCCCTCTCTCCTAGCTGTGAACAGAACAGTATTACAACAGGAAGAAAATGTACTAGAAATGAAAATTGCCAGAAGAAATGCCTATTTAATTTTAACCTTCTGTAGTGGAGATTTTGATGTTGACTTTGGAATCAGGACCTCAGATCTCTGTAAGCTGTATCTGCAGTTATGACTTTCTGAGTCACTGGCTGTGTCCATGTATAGGGCAGGACATTCATAAACTACATGAGAGCTAGCAAGACTGTAGCTGCCATTTTATGAGGATTAGTGATTTACGTAGGTGCCCACTTGTACTATGTTTCAGATGACAGTTTTCTATTTGAAATGCTGTTAGGGAAGAGCCATCTCTTAAAGGCTTCCCCTGTACCACCACACCCACTGAACACAGTCAGTCTCATCTGAATTTGAAAGTCAAGTAGGGTTGGACTTCAGCAGCACTTGTATGAAGACTACCAGAGCACAGTAGTGACTTCCAGGAAAGACTAGGTCCCTTTCTGCACAAGGTGCAAGAAGTGGTTCATGCTGTTTCATACCATATTTAAATAACATGGTTTTCCTTTGTTTTCCACACAGCCCCCATTTTAAAGCATTTTCCTGCAGAGGAGTGCAAGTTCATGCATCTGCACTACCTTGTCACTGGCACTCCCCTGACTCCCCTTACTTTGCCCCGGCAGCTGTGATTGGCTGGGTGTTCTGTTTTGTTTTGGGTGGTTCCATTTGTGCATACCTATATACTATCATATACCTACTTCTGGCTTTACAGCCCACCCTCCACGGCTCACCAATGTGCATTGGTGTGGATGTACGTTCTGGATCACTGCAAAAAACCGAATTGACTTTGCTGTCAGAATATGGATCAGATTTTTTTCTGGTTTTCGAATACTGCACTTTCCCACCACATGATGGTGTATTAACAGCAGATTCCACGCAGAATGACAGAAAATAACAAGAGGCTAGTTTGCTCCTACATGCAGAACAATATGGCATTACAACGCAGTAACTCCCGATAGTGACCCTGTGTGGAAAAATTCCTGCCTGAAACCCTGGAAAGGCATTGCTATTAGTCAAAGTTAAAATTATAGGTCTAGATAGAGAAATGGTTAACTCTGTATAGTGTCCTATGTTCTTATGTCTGAATGCTTAGCAGCTTTCAAGTCTGACTTCAAAAGAAGGAAAAGACAAGCTCTTGAAATTGTATGCTGGCATTTAGAGTAGGATAGCCAATCAAACAGCAGAGAAACAGGTGTTAACTGATGTTAAGTCATTCTCAACTTATGGCAACCCTATAGAAGTGAGACCTCCAAGTTACCCTATCATCAACCTACCTGTTCAGGTCTTGTAAATCCAGGGATGTGTTTTCCTTGAACATTTCCACATGACACTCTTATAGTGTAATGATTCCACTTTCAACCTCCTATGGAATCCTGGGGTTTGCAGTTCTGGGAGGGGCCGGCCGGCTGGCCCCTCCCGTAACTGCAAACCCCAGGATTCCATAGGAGGTTGAAAATGGAATCATCATGCTATAACAGTGTCGTGCGGAAATGGCCCTTGATTGAGTTCCTCCATCTGTAATGAGATCTTCTTTTCCTACTGCCTTCTATCTTGCCAAGCATTATTGTCTTTTCTAGTGAGTTGGGTTACATAGTCACACTCTTCCCTGCTTTGGTGAGATGTACTGAATCGCAATTTAAATCATAACAGTTATTTCTAACATTTCATCTAAATTTTAAATTTGCATAATTAAAAAAAATCATCAGTTTCCTCTTTTGTCCTTCTTTTTAGTGATACATTTTCTTTTTCTGGGCAATGTATAAGCATGAATAAGTACTGGAAAGTCCATGTGATAAATCAGCAGAAAAGAATGCCAATTAATTTATAAACAGGCTGAAACATGTTGAGCTTTAAAAAAAAAAAACTTGGGCCATCCATAGACATGTGAAGCCCAGTTTCCTTCTTTCTGCCAATGTATAAGCAACCGGTCTAATGCTATACCCTGGAGGTAAAGGTTCCTTATCTGGTCCTGTGAGAAATACTCACAGTATCCTTTATTTTTATGTAAGTTGTTGCCCTCTGACATTTCCCTGCATTCAAAGCATTTTTAACATGTTAACATTTTCCAAAACAAGTGTTTCAAGACCATGTTTTTCCAAAACAAGAATCACTGCCATTTATCCAATGGTTATGAAAGGTTCTCTCATGACAACTGAAGACATATATTGATAGAAATACAACGCTTGCTGTGGAAACATTCTTTAGAGACTATCTGTGATAACCCAAAATCTGGGCGCTAATAAATCTCACCGAAGACACATATCATGAATTGGAGTCATATGATTTGATCATTGTGGGCATGCGTAAATTTTTCTGTTACCTTCTCATAAAGTTTCCAATAGCATTTCTACAATGTTCTTTAAAGTTTCTTCAAATTCAGATAGAAGTTTGAGTATTTGAGTCAGGGCTTTATATATGGGAAATCCCGCACAGCTTTTTTTTAATCTTAATTCTCTCCCAGATTCAATTAAAATGTGGGGCAATTTAAAATTCTATCTGGGGCTCAGTAGACGAGACCTTCCAGCAAATGAAACTCAAGCGGAGAGAGCCAGGGATTGGTACGTAGGCCTTGGGAATGAAGGATCTTTACAAGCTACAATGGCTGGGATCCTGTTTCTTAATCCCAAATAGGGCAAACCAATTAAAATTAAATGCTGAATCAACACACAGATAAATTTAATTGAGTCAATCAGAGAACTAATTATAGCATTTGGGTCATTTTTCTCCCTCTGTTACAGTTCAAATAGCTATAAGAGAAGGATAAGATTTATTCCACACTGCCCAAGTATGCCCCAAGACTTCATTGCCCAAAGTCACAATAAATTATTCACACTGTGTACACTGGCTGGCGCCAAGGTACCACATGTACATAGTGTATTTCTAGCTGCAAATCAGGCTATTTCTAGATTGTAACTGCTTGGGAAATGTAATCTTTCTGTCTTTGTTTTGGGTTCTTTTCTATTTATATACTGCCTTTTGGCTCTGAAACTTTTCAAGGTGGCACTTGAGACTGTAAGGTCTTCTGAAACTATAGGGTCTTTGGAATGATATAATGAGGAACTTTGCTTTATTGTTTTTCTAAGGCCTAGTTCTTTTTCTTTCATGGATCCTATGGGGAACAATTACAGCTGTTTGTTTCCTCTAGAAAACAGGCTTCCTCCCTTCCCCACAGTCAAGCTGGCATTCTACTCGGATCCACACTACCTGGATATACCTGTATTGTACTATTAAAATGAAAAATATAAACATGGTCAGTATTGACAAATGATGTGATATTCGTTGGTAGAAGGGGAAAGTAGGGCTTGAATGATGGTTTTAAGCAGCCTTAAAAGGATAAATACTTTACAAAACTTGAAAGAGTGACTTTCCTGGACTGCAACTCCCAGAATTCCTTGATTCTGACTAAGGGATCCTGAACATTGTAAACCCCTTCCCCCCAAAAACTTTTCCAGGTTCTGGATTTCAACTGAGTCCTGCTTCAAAGCATTTGAGAAGTACTAACTAATGCAACCTATGTACGTTCATGATTTGTTACCCACCACACCATATTCTGCCACTAGTCAGAAAACTGTTGTGCAAGTTCATCTACAGAGGCTGCTGGACATTTTTGTCTAGTGCAGAAGGTCTAAATTCTGTTCAGTGCTGCAGAAACAGAGTTGTCCATGCTTTGTTCAGATTTGCTGAACATTCAGGTATGCATTTTGCTGTACAATATTGTCATTCAAAATAAGAGTTGCATAAACAATCAGAATCTCAGCCATAGTGACCTGCCAGGTGCTTAACCAAGAAAATGACTGAGCTTCTGCACCCCTGATGAACTATCATTCAGTGCTGATGACAGTGGTGGCTCTTGGGTCAGTGGTGTAATGACTCCACTCCCAGGTCTAATCTGAACTTTGAAGGAGTTATCCATCCTGATGAATCCTACCTTCAGAACAGTTGCAGCACGTTGAGTATCTTCTTTAAAGTAAATTCTGCTGATAAGGGAGCTATCAGTTGCCATTGCCTGATCAACTACATTCAGCTTTGTGAATCCCAATATGCCAGGCTAGATTTGATCTATGTGAACATCTGGAGCAGGTCTCAGTCAAATAAAAATAAAATATGTTTGGAAGTCATGCTTTGCTCATATCTGTGTCTATGGCACTGGCACTATTAGTGTGAGAACACCAAAACTGTTCTGTAAAACCTTAAAGATTGATAAAATTATTATATCATGAACTTTCATGACATCATTAGATACCCTGTAGGAATCTCTTCAATTCCTGTTTCTTTAATTTCACCTTTTTTTTTTTTAAGCTGTTGCCATAACCTAAAGCCAACAATCCCATCTAGATTGGACCCACTCAATCAACTGTTGAATGATAAGTCCACACCTATGTAAATTCCATTGCTTCAACAGTCAGCAACAGCCATCAGATTTAGGCCTACATCTTTATAGACTGTTAGCAAAATATGGAGCTTCAATGGGACATGGCCCAAATCTACTTCAAAGTAGTTTTTCTAAAGAAAAGGGGTTGATGTTAGCCTGGGGATAAGGAGGGGATAATAACCAAGAAGGCAAATCCGTGGTATTTTGCTGCCAGAGTCAAGACAACAAAATGTACCACTTAGGCCATTTCTGCATGAGAGGGAAGGAGTGATTCACTGTGTGTCATATCCCAATTCATATCCCAATTCAGAAACTGAGCTGTCTGTACCCTCCCATTTACATTGTACTACCGGTTGCTGCATCTGCAACAAGCAAGTCCTTGACCACTCCCATTCCCTTCCCTCACACCACCTTGCCATTGCTGATTTGTCTTTTTTTAAAAACACACATTTTAAATACATTTCTGCATTGTTACATTTGTGCATAGGTATGTATGTTCATTGATATGTGGAAAAAGCACGTCCTAATGGTCCATTACCAGATCCACTCTCTTCTTGCTGTCCATTTAACACATGAAGAAAATAATGACAGCAGTCTGTCCTCTGATTGGCGGAGAGAGATAGGAGTGGAAATAACAGAAGGGACAGCCTGGGAAAACCCATAGCTGACCACTTCTGCACTGTGAATTGATGTTACACTTCTGTGTGTAGGTGAAGAACAAAGCAGAACCAGTTTGGGAGATTTATATCAGAGTTTTTCTGGTTTTCAGATACAGCAGTTTCTCGTTGCAGTGAACTGTGCTAGGAGCTTAAAACATGAAGAACCAAGAAGAAAACTATGATGCTAAAATGCTACAATGTGCAGATGAGAGGATAAGAATTTGAGGTGACTATGCAGTATCAACCTCGTGAGGAAATGGCTTACTTGCGCAAGCCCATAATGTCCAAAACCAGCCCAGTCATTTCACAGTTGTTTAGTGAGGACTTAGGAGAGAGCCTTCTCAGTGGCTGCTCCCAGGCTGTGAAGCATGGATTAAATAATTTTACAACATTTCTAGGGAAAATCACATGTTGCAAACCATAACAGTCTCATGGTTACTGTCACTTGTCCAGTCCATGTAACGAGTGGCAACAAAGCCCATTTGTCCACTGATATCAGCTACTTATTCTTATGGCCTTTCTGCACTACATTGTTATAGTGCTATTATTCCACTTTCAACATCCTATGGAATCCTGAGGTTTGCAGTTTAGGGAGGGGCATTTAGAATTCTCAGCCAGAGAGGTCTTTGGCCTCCCTAAACTACAAACCCCAGAATTCCACAGGATGTTGAAAGTGGAATAATAGCACTATAATAGTTAGTGCAGAAAGGCCCTTAGTAATCAAATCTTCCTACTGGTTTGCCATGAGGAGGAGCTTCTAGTTCTCCAATGTTCTACCATTCAGTAATTTGGAATAACATATAAGATTAATAATGATTTTCCATAGCAAAATAGGCAAATAACTTGGACCCAACACAAATTGGTGGTTGCTATTATGATAGTACTTACAGGAGCTACAGGGCAGAACTTTGATAAGCTCTGCTACCTTACCTTCTTGTAGCCAAATGTGAATCACAAGAAAGTGTACATGCACAAATGTATATTTCTAATCAGAAGCTACTGGAGGACTTTTTCATCTCCCTAAAGGATTCTTATCTATTTTTACACTGAGACCATTTCTGCATTAGATGCCATTAGTGCATTCTTTTCTTACCATCCTGGCATTGCCACCTGCACGATGGTAGCAGATTAGGAAGGCTGTTTTCTGCACCCTTCTGCCTTAAGCAAATGAGTAGCAGTATTGCCACCTGTGTTCCTTCTGCACTACAATGTCCTCAGCCACTCTCTTTTCCTGCCTCGATCCCACTGCCCTGGTTGGTTGAGGGGGGGTGTTTTTCTTTGGAAGCCGTACTGAACACAGCAGTACACTGTTGCATTTTCATGCTATAATGCCTAAAAATGTATTTATAAAAAATAACAAGTTTTAACACAAAGGTGAACTTTAAAATAAACACAGAGAGGTGATAGCTTTTGAAGTTACTATGCCATGGGAGTCACTGAGGGAGGAACAAGCTGGGCATGCCCACAGCCTGCTCACTGCTGGGTCCATGACAACATGAAGCACCATCAAATGCTATCATGGTTCCGCAGTGAGCCAGCTGAGGGGATTGAAGGGCTAAAGGAGGCGCCTAATGGATTTTTTTCTGAAAATAGATTATGGCAGTTTGATGATGCCTGAGGATAGGATAGCAGATGGATAGTGATGAAGTCATGTGGTAGCATAGCTCCTGAACTGGAAAAAACCTGCTGCTATTGCAGGATGGCAACATCGTATGGAAACAACCTCAGTCTTGATACAGATAATGTACATGATAGTTACATCTTGTAACTATCTATGGTTCTTGAGGAACATGGATGGGAAGCTGTTAGTGAACTTGTAGATCTGCTTTAACTGTTAGACACTGGGAATCTACCAGACAAAGACTCTTTTCCCACGGTGAAGCTGCCAGTCAAAACATCTGGATTTACAAAGATTTGCTACCAATTCTGTACATAAGACAAGGCCATTTGGTTACAGATAAAAGCCAAAGTCTTTCCTGAAATGGAATCTGCAGCTTTGCCAAACATCACTGGGACTATTAAGCTGGGTTTTAAGATGTTTGTCAGCAAAACATTTATCTGAGCTCCAGAAGTGGCTTAACATAGAATTAAGTATAAGCTTTATATGCTTAGTGAGGTTTTCATTCATCTAAAGTATGAATTTGAAAATACCCCCAGCAGCAACAGTGTCAGCAAATGTTTCTCATGTTCGCAGTCATATAAAAATTCAAGAATGGAAGAAACACTGACAATTTTTTGTGTGTTGGTCTGGGAGCAAGCCTGATTGTGTTCATTGGAACCTATTGTCTGCAGTTCTATACTCACTTACCCAAGAGAGAGGGAATTAACCCTTACTGACCTCAGTGTGATACTGACCAAAGATGTATGGAATTTAAAAGAATATTGGAGAGATGAGTAAGTATCACCTATGTATCAATTTAGCTGTATGATAATTACACCATTTTCAGGCTTGCAAGTAGTATACTAAGAACTGATTTTTTAAAAAAATGGTAGCTTAGTAGCCATCACTGCCAGTTGTTGTTTGCCTAAGTATTATGAAAATGGAGTTCTTTATGATTACACTTCCTCTAGTCTATAGTCGATTTCTCTATTATACTTTAAAGTTGAGGCTGAATGACACAAAGGCCATTTCCACACGGGGTAAAACCCCGCGTTGAGACGATCCGAGATGGAGGTCGTCCACACCGCGGGGCGATCTAGTGCGGTTGGAAAATGTGAGGCTCCACACCTCCAACCGCTCTAGTGCAGCCGCTAGGGTGGCGCTGCGAGTTTTTTAAAAACCACCTTCCCAGGTGGTTTTTACGAAACTCGCCCGCACTAATCTGCCGCTGCTCCCGGTGTGAATCTGCAGAGACGCATTAGTGCGTCTCTGCAGATCTGCCCGGGGGCGGGCTTCCGGCTGGCGCGCTGCCCTGATTGGCGGAGTGCCGCCGGAAGCTGCCAGCCGCCATTTTGGGCACCGCCAAACACCGCCGAAATTCGGCGGCGTGTGGAGCGGCGGAGCCGCACTCCCCCCAGGGACGGAGCAGGGACGGAGCAAAACGCATGCAGGTAATCTCCGCCCCTGTGTGCGCCGCCCCATTTCGGCTCTGCACGTGTGAAAAGGGCCACAGTCTAGCCTCTTTTCTTCAGAAAGCTATGGTTTCCTATCAGATTAATCCAGTAGATGCCCATCACCTTGTTGTATTCAATCTGGCATGCCAGGATGTTGCTGTGCCAAACCTAAAGACGATCTGAACACATTTGTAGTGGGAAGAACTGAATCTGCTGCCCAAATATCTTGAGTCTGAGATGGCAGGGAAGTGCATCTCACCATTCTCCAAAACCAACTGGTCCAAACAGCTTGTATACTTAACCAGGCCAGGCCGATACCCAGAAAGATTTCATTTTCAGGAAAGAGCTGATGCTGTACAGAACAACTTCAGATTAAACCATGTATACTATCCTGGAGCCTCTAAAGTAAGCAGGGGCACAAATAGGATAAGTAAATGTTCCGTCTGTTCAATCAAGATTATTCCTAACAGAAGGCCACATATACATTCCTAATACCCAAGCTGCAGATTATGTCTATATTTTTTTCTGGGATTTCAGGGGGCGGGGATGGTGATTGCCAAACTTCTCTGGATTTGATTTGAAATTTCACACTTTTATTAATTACTTTGTACAGTTTTGATCTGCATTGTTTTTAAATATATTGTTAGCCTTCTTCAGTCTCATTATTGGGAGAAAGGCGCAATATATATGAATAACATAAATAAATAAAATAAATAAATTTATACTTGCGTCGTGATATTTTCATTAAAAGTCAGAACATGAGTTGATCATTTCTTAGTCTGATTACCAACTACTTAGTCCATCATTCTGGTCATAGCTTAGAAAATTTACTTTCTTTAGACTATGCTGCCCAGAAAGCACCTGGCTTCTGGGAACTGTATTCTTTCCTAGGACATAACAATTAGTATAGTAATTCTATGTGTTTAGCACATCTTACATATACTTTCTAGCTGTCATAGTTACAATAGCACTAAACAGCACTTAACTGTCTCAGCTGGTGGGAGGAGGTGCAAATCTTTCCTTATTTCATACTTCTCATGCAAGAATGGACTTCCGGTGAAGGCTGAGCGGCGTTCGGACGGAATCCACGAGGGTGGTGGATTCCGTGCCACAGTGAGGTCGGTATTTCCTCGAGAAGATAGGAGATTTGGAGGAAATTGTCCCCTAGTTATAGGGGAACACGGAGGAGGCTCGAAGGGGAGTCCGGACCCTGCCTGGAGTGGAAGATCGGAGGAAGAAAAGACGACGACGAACTAGGCAGAGGGGACCGCAGAGCCGCCATAACCTCGCTGGGCAGCCGTGACCGGCTAGCCGCGGCACCACCGATAATTATAGCTTTTATAAAAACAAGCATTAACACCAATTGGGTAAGTGAGACCCGACGTTCTTTTTACTGAGGAAAGATTAAACATAAAATTTCCATTTGGAGCAGAGCGGCAAATCCCGGGTGCGGGGAAGCCCCGGTGAGCGCGAGCGATCTGTTTTTGAAGAAAGCAACTTGAGTTTGAGAAAGTGTCGTTAGTAGTTGGACTGTACGAGAAGATTATATACCTAACTTGATCTGACAAAATCTAATTAACCAGAATTGACTCTTACAAGACTTTTATAAAGCGAAACCGGACAGGACAAATTGCAGACTGGACTAAATAAACTGAACAAAGCGTAGTGAAGGATTGGAGTGACATTGTTTTTCTTGTTTAGTTTTTTTTTCATTTAAAAGTGACTTAAATTATTGAAGTGGTGAGAAGAAGTTTGTAGTGACACCACTAACGTGAAAGGAAGGACTTTTTTCTCAATTTTTGCTTCTTTCTTTTGGACAGTGATAATCTTTAAAGAATAAGTAATAAATATAAGATATTAAGTATTTCAAATAGTAATCGGATCCCGGAAAATTAAAAATAGAAGTGGTGGAAATAGCGGACAGAACGGACAATGAAAATGGAGGACTGTTTAAAATATTAATGGCTGTTAAGAAAGAGAGTGGATGAGACGTGACGAAGAAAGATGGCGAGAGAAAGTGAAAGAAAGTGAGAGTAAGTGAAAGAAGGAAGTGAAAGTATTTAGAATCCTGAAGAAGATTTAGAAAGCAGCTGGTGAGAGTGGAAATTGTTGACAGATAGAAGAATATAAGAACATTGAGGAGAGAAGAAAGACACGGTATCCACACAAAGTTAACGCTGAACGGAGTCCAAAGACGAGCAGTGGGAGACAGAAAGAAAGAAAAAAGAGAGAGTGGAATTCCGCCATTAACAGAAGATCGGAGGTCCAGGAAAACATCAAACTATTTAGCTTAAGTTATTTTTAGTTGTACTATTTAACAGAATTATCTATTCTCCTGGGGTAGTTTACATTTATTGGTTAAATATTTAGTTTGTTTATAAAGAATCTATTTGGTGTAAATTTAAAAATCAGTATAATTAAAGGGGAGGGAAGAGAAGAAGAAGGAGGGGGAAAGAGGGATATTATACTTTGAATTTATTAAAACTAGGTAATGTTGGTAAAGGGAGCTGGAAAATAGAGCAAAGAGTTGGTGGAAAAAAATTTCTGGTAACATAAAGTAATAACGAGGTGGAATAATACTAAAGACTGTATATTTTCACTGTTTATATTTTCTGGCAATACTAATCTTCTGATTGTTTTATTGATTCATTAGAGGTGCTAAGCAGTTTAGAACCATTCAGAGAAAACAACAGTGATATTGGTATTGGATGATGGTTCCCCCCCTTCATTGAATGTATATTTGTTGATCTGTTGAATAACTTTTATTAAGTGTGTATTTTTTGAAGTATAACTGAGAGTTAACCCATTTACTAACTGACAGATAATAACTAACTGATAAACGAAGAGTCAAAAGACTAAGTGGACTTAAAAGAAAATTTAAACTACTAAAATTCAAAATGATGGGAGCAGGTAAAAGAAAAGCTGCTGCTGGAGCTCAAACGCAAATACAGACTCTGTTACAGAGAAGAGCCTCTACAGAGATTAAACTGCCTAGTATGGATATGAAACTAACAACAGGAGAACAGCAAAGTTCAGCACAAATGGCGGGACTTGATATAGCAGAAGAAATAAAGAAATTAACCTTGACATTTAAAAGTGAGATGAAAGAAATGAAAAATGAAATGAAACATATGAGAAATGAAATAAAAATGGACTTAAAAAAAGAATTGGAGACGTTTAGTACAAAATTAGATGATATTTCGGAAGAATTAAAATTGGTGAAAGAAAAGGCGAAGAAAATGGAGGAAAAGACAACACTGATGGAGACACAAGCGACGAAAATAGAAGATCGCACACAACAATTGGAAAGAATGACATTAACAATGGACATTAAGAATAGGAGTAAATCAATCAAGTTAAGAGGTTTACCAGAACTGTCGCAAGAAGACTTATATCAAAGAGTAACTAGACCCTTGGCTCAATTTATTGGATGGACTCCGGAACAACTAGATTTGGAGTTAGATAGGGTCTTTCATGTTAACTCAGAGATAGCAAAGAAGAAAATATACCACGAGACATCGTGGTATATTTTTTTAAGAGAGAGGGTGAAGGACGTGGTCCTACAGAATAGTTATTCGAAAAGATTGGTTGTGGAAGGGTCAGAAATCAAAATCTATAAAGATGTTCATCCAGCAATGCTAAAGAAGAGAAGAGAATACAGCTTCCTAACACAACAGTTGAGAATGCATGGGATAAGATATACGTGGGAGCGTATTGAAGGGATCTCATTTATATGGAAGCAAAAAAGATATGTGCTGAATTCAATAATGAAAGCAAAAGAATTTTGGAAAAAGAATAAGGAAGAACTAAATAGATCGGAATTGACAAGTCAGATAGAGAGAATGTCATCTTCTGAAGCAAGTTCAGTAAAAGAAGATTCAAGGAGAGAATTGAGAAGAGAAAGGGTGGAACTACAGAAAGAAGAAGCTTCAGGAATTGCTCAAGAAGAAGGAGGTGAGGAAGTAGAGGAGGAAGAAGAAGAAGAAGAGGTCGAAAGAAGAAACAGACTTACTACAAGATCCTGAAATAGAAGGATTAGAAGAAACCGCGGAAGAAACGGAATAGAATATAATTTAAAGTTAGTTCACAAAAGGGAAAAGAAAAGAGAAAAAAAAGAAAGAAAAAAAAAGAAAGAAAAGAAAAGAAGAAAGAAAGAAAGAAAAGGAAAATGAGAATTAATATATTATCCTGGAATGTTCGAGGCATGAACTCCCCTTACAAAAGAAAATGTATATTTCACTATTTGGAAAAACTTAATTTAGACATAATTGCTATTCAAGAGTCTCACATAAAAAATAAAGATTCAAATTACATTAAAAATTCAAAGTTAGGACAATGTTTTTCATCATTGAATGATAAGAAAAAAAAGGGGGTGGTAATTTATATCAAAAACACATATATAGCAAGAAAGATATATAGCGATGATTCAGGTCATATTATTGCAGTCGAAGTAAATATTAGAGATATTAATTTGGTAATAGCGGCAGTGTATGCTCCACTAAACAACAAAAGTAAATTTTATAAAAATCTGTTGGAAAGATTATTAGAGATAGGGGGTAATAAAATGATATTGTTAGGGGATTGGAATGGGGTTATAAATCCTATATTAGATAGATCCTTGAAAGATAATGATGAGTGGAATAGAAACAATCAGGGGAAATTACCTAAAGTTTTTTTTGATTTGTTGGATTATCTTTCCCTAGAAGAAGTATGGAGGAAATTAAAAGGAGAAGAAAAAGATTACACATATTTTTCAGATCGCCACAAAAGTTGGTCAAGAATAGACATGTTTTTTGTTTCATCAGAATTGATAAAAAATATAACAAAAACGGAAATTTTACCTAGAACAATTTCCGATCATTGCCCGATAAGTATGTCATTACAGTTTGGAATAAATAAATTCAGTTGGAAATTGAAAGATAGTATACTACATAATGAAGATATAGTTCTAGAAGCAAAAGAAGAAATAAAAAATCTTATAGAAAATAACATGGACAAAGGGCAATCACCGCAGATGGTGTGGGAAACCGTTAAAGTTGTTATGAGAGGTTTTTTCATAAACAAACAGGCCTGGTTAAATAAATGTAAAAAACAGAAAGAAAATTTGTTAGGGAAAAAATTGCAGGAAAAAGAATATGAATTAAAAATGAAACCCTTGGATAAAAAAATTCAAAAAGAAGTTAAAATTTTGAGAAATCAAATAATAGCATTATCAGCAGATGAGATGGAAAAAAAAATTGAAATTTGTGAAACAAAGACACTTTGAACAAGCTAACAAACCCGGAAGGTGGCTTGCATATAAAATTAAAAAAGAGAAAGAAAAACGTAATATTATAAGTATAAGAGAAGGTCAGACGGTATACAACCAACAAGAAGAAATTAAGAATATCTTCGTAGAGTACTTTGAAGAATTTTACAAATATGGACATGATCAACAAGAACAGGAGAAGAAAATTTTAGATTACTTGCAACAGACTGAATTTAATCAATTAACAGAGACTCAAAGAAACAAATTAGATAACTCGATTACAATACAAGAAATAAGAGAGGCAATTAGGAGATTAAAACCCGGGAAAGCTCCCGGACCAGATGGGTTTACGGCATTATATTATAAAACATTTCAAGATTCATTAATACCCTTATTACATCAAGTTATAAATTCAATTAAATATTGTGAATTTCCAAATTCATGGAAAGAATCCAATATTGTACTAATCCCTAAAGAAGGTAAGGATAAAGCTGATAAAAAGAATTATAGACCAATTTCTCTTTTAAATATTGATTATAAAATTTTTGCCCTTATATTAGCAGAAAGACTTAAGAAGACCTTATCAGATTGGATCCAAGAAGATCAAAACGGATTCTTACCAGGAAGGTATTTAAGATATAATATTAGGATTATATTAGACATTATAGAATACTATCAGAAATGTAATCAAAAAGAAGTTGCATTAATTTTTCTAGACGCAGAAAAAGCTTTCGATAAGGTCAGTTGGGAATTTATGTTAGAGGTTATCAGCAGAATGGGATTTGGTAAAAAATTTAAAGAATGGATAAGTGCGATATATGATGAACAAAAAGCAAGTCTTATAATAAATGGAGACATCACTAGACAATTCATGATTACTAAAGGTACAAGGCAAGGCTGTCTGCTATCTCCACTACTTTTTATAATATACTTGGAAATTTTACTTAATAAAATAAGGAACAACAGGGAGATTAGAGGGACAAGAATAAAAGAATATGAATTTAAAACACAAGCTTACGCCGACGATTTAGTAATAATTTTAGAGAACCCATTAGTGAGTGTGAATCCTCTGATAGAAATCATGGAACAATTTGGAGAGGTAGCAGGGTTTAAAATTAATAAAGAAAAATCTGCAATAATTACGAAAAATATGACATATCTACAGGAAAAAGAATTAACAGAAAAATCGGGTATTAAAATATCAAAAAAAGTTAGATATTTAGGAGTAATGATAACAAAAAACAATTCGGATTTATTTGAAAATAATTATAATAAAATGTGGATGGAAATTAGAAAAGATTTAGAGAAATGGAAAAAATTGAATTTATCATTATTAGGGAGAATAGCAATCATTAAAATGAATATTTTACCAAAGATGCTATTTCTTTTTCAGAATATACCTATCATAGTGAACGAAAAGCCATTTAAAAGTTGGGAATTTGATTTGAGTAAGTTCATTTGGAATGGAAAGAAACCGAGAATCAAAATGAAATATCTTAAAGAAGCGAAGGAGAAAGGAGGACTAAGCATGCCAGACTTAAAATTGTACTATGAAGCTGCAACATTAATTTGGTTGAAAGATTGGATAACATTAAAAAACTCAAGATTATTAAATTTAGAAGGCTTTAATCTCTATTTTGGCTGGCATGCTTATCTATGGTACGACAAACAGAAAAATAATAAGATATTTATGGACCATTTTGTTAGGAAAACACTATTAACGATTTAGTTAAAGGTAAAGAAAAAATTATACACAAAAATTCCATATTGGGTCTCTCCACATGAGGCATTTCACCGTCTGGAAAAGATAAAATCAAAAAATTGGGTAACCTACAAAGATATTCTTAAGAAAGTAGGTTCAAATGTTGAATTGAAAAGTAGAGAAGAATTAATTAGAGATGGTTTTACTACACATTGGTTTCTACATACACAATTAAGATCAAGATTCAAAGTAGATATAAAAGAAAAGGGGATTGCAATGGATGACAATGAATTTGATTTAATAATGAAACCAGAAGTAAAAAAACCTTTAAGCCAAATCTATAAAATTTTGCTAGGGTTAGAATTAGAAGGGGAAATAATTAAAAGTAATATGATAAAATGGGCGCAAGACATAGGCCATCCTATAATGTTAGAACAATGGAAAAAGTATGGAAAAATAATCAAGAATTTACTAAAAGCAATTATTTGAAAGAAAATTTTTTTAAACAAAATTACAGATGGTATCTCACACCAGTACAAATTTCAAAGATATACAAACATAAAAAAGTAACCAAATGTTGGAAGTGTCAAGGTATAGGTACTTATTTTCACATGTGGTGGAGATGTAGTAAAGCTCAAGAATATTGGACGGAAATTCATCAGAATATAGAAAAATATATGAAGACAAAGTTCCACATGAAACCGGAAATATATTTATTGAATATATTGGATGGAATTGATCAAAAGGTAAGGAAGAAATATTTAAGAATTTTGTTGTATATGTTATATGCAGCAAGAATTATCTTTGCAAAATTCTGGAAAAATACCCAAAATCCAACTTTGGAGGATTGGATAGAAAAAGTGTATAAACTAGCAATTATGGATAAATTAACTTTAAAATTACAAAATAAAAGTAAAGATAGCTTTAGACAGGAGTGGGATGTATTAGATTCTATGTGGATAGAAAATTGGGAAGTTCATGCCTTGATAGGTTTATATGATTGAGTCGATATGCTCAAGTTAAGGAAATATGCAACACGAATTAAGGTATAAAATAATTATTGACAAATTAAATAAACGTGTAAGAAATTTAAATAATATGATAAGTTAGAAGCATTATAGTGAAAGTTAAATGATTTATCTAATTTAAAAATTTTGGATAAGAGTGTAGCAAATGGGATTTTGTTATCGGCAGTAAAATGCATGGAAATAAACAGAAAGACGGGAATCGGAGAAGAAAGTAACCTTCATAATCATCCATTGGTAAAAATAAAGAAGTCAACTAAGTTTTAATTCTTGTTTTATGTGTCTTTAGTTAGAGAATAGAATAAGGATTAGTTTGTATATGTTTAAGATAGATGGAATAGAATTATTATGATAATATTTGTAAATTGGTCGTAAAAGGGATTTAGGATATAATAGGATTGGGATTTGCTGATTTTGATTATATTAGGTATGTAATTAGATAAAAAGATGAATGTATTCCCTATAACGACCAAGACTTGTATTGCAAAGTTAGTATTTTATAATTTGTTTTGTTTATTTAAAATACTTTGTGTATGTATGTAATGTAATGTATGTATTTTGTTTTTGTTTTTTTCTTTTCTGTTGTTGAAAGAATGTCTGTTTTTCTTTATTTGTATAATAAAAATTTATTTTAATAAAACAAAAAACAAAAAAAAAAACAAATGGCAGGATCCTGTCAAAATTAAGGCCATTTCCACACTAGACCGTTATAGTGCTATTATTCCACTTTCAACATCCTATGGAATCCTGGGGTTTGCAGTTTAGGTTTGCCAGCTGGCCCCTCCCTAAACTGTAAACCCCAGGATTCCATAGGATGCTGAAAGTGGAATAATAGCACTATAACGGTCTAGTGCAGAAATTCACTTCCCAGTCATGTCAGTGGGAGAATTAACTGTGACAATGGTGGCACCCCCATCAGTGAAGTAACAAGTCCTTTCTGGAGCTTCTCTGAACTTTAAAGTAGCTATTCAAGGTACTGAGAGTCAGGGTGGTGTAGTGGATTCTGAGGGACCAGGAACAGATCCCTGCTTGGCTATAGAGAACAATTGGGTGAACCATGTAGGATAAGGATTTTTGCAGTGATGGCTCCCTACTTTTTAAACATACTCCTAAGGGAGCTGTTGCTGTTCTTATTTACTGTCAAGCTGGCTTCAACTTATGGCAACCCTATGAATGGGAGAGCTCCATGACACCCTGTTACTAAGAGTCTTGGTCAGGGCTTGCAGACTCAAGGCTGTAGTTTTCTTGAATCTATCCACCTGCAGTAGGGTCTTTCTCTTTTTCCTACACTTTACTAAGCATTCTTGACTTTACTAATGAATCATGTTGTCGCACGTTATGGCCAAAATATAATAGCCTCAGTTAGGCCATTTTGGCTTCTAGGGAGGAAAAACACTTGATTTGCTCTGATTTCCTTCCTTCTTTCTTTCTTGGCCAGTGAGTCTGCCTTTTTGCCAGTCAGCGGAACTCTCCTCCAGCATCACATTTCTCTTCCTGTCTGCTTTCTTCAATATCCAGCTTTCACATCCATACACAGAAATTGGAAATACAATGGCATGGACATCCTGGCTTTGGTACTCAGCAGTATACTTTTACA
>CAOLHI010005073.1:0-108982 GCA_948474755.1 Ctenosaura bakeri | reverse complement strand
CCTTTAGTATTCCTTTCTTTGTCTGCTGTTCAGTTATGTGGGAAAAACCTTAATAAAAAAGCTGAACACATAATTTCAAGTTTGTCAGGGTGCGAGATATTCAAACAAAGTACAAGATAAGCCCAGGGCTTCAGGCAGCACTCCTAGAAGGATAACAACAAGTAGAAAAACAGGATGGAAAATAGACAAAGAGTATGGCAGTACCAGAGGTGGCCAAAGCGAGTACCAAATGTGACCTAAGGCAGTTTACAGAGCACAACCTAAGACTTCCAAGGACTTCGCCACACTCAGGTATACATTGGGTGATCCAATGCATCCACACCATATATTCTCCTCATGTTGGATCCTTTGTCACGAGGCAGGACCTTGCGAGGCAAACTAGCCATAACAAATCTTGCAGCTGCACTGCCAAGGTCACATTATCTCAGCTTTCCGTCCGCTGGAAAAACCTTCTTGGACACCCCATACTAACATTCTGAATGCCCTGACAAAGTTTACATGCACAATGTCTCCCAAAGGATTCCTTTTTTTTCCATAAAAAGTGACTCAAAATAACTAATGAAACGTGCATTGAAAGAAAGAATGCTGAGGTGATAATGCTGTAGCATCTAATTTTCCCAAATCATGAAAATTCCCAGGTAAGATGGATGCAGTGAGTTAAGAGCTTCAGTTAAATATAGGTGATAGTAGCATGAGAGGCTGAATGAATGAGTTCACAGAGTGAAGGCTTAGCAAACCAAACTTTCCTTGACTGTACAAAGAAGCAATGAACAGAACTTATCTTTTTGTTGACACAGAGGCCAATCTAAGGGCAAACTTCTTTGGCCCTTTTCTCACGGGGTATTAAAATCTTCACAGTTCGACCTCGCTCGGGTGCCTTTTTCACCTTAGAGAGCACCTGGTCGCATTAAATTTTTTGGATTCTCACCCCAATCTCACCCAAACCGAGCGGGGGAGCCACCAATCAGCATTTCCGCACACTTTTCAAAGACCAGATAAAATGTGATTTTTTCCTCCAATCCGTGCTCGTCGTTTCGTGAAAAAGCGGCGATGCTTCCTGATTCGTGCAGGCGATCAAGAGAGGGAGGGATCAAGGCGTGGCCAGCAGAAGCCACAAGACCGCCCCCAATACGAACGGCTGAAAGGACCGTCATTAGCCAGGCTGTCACCCCAGCAATGATCGTCAGTAGCTCGTTCTCCACACACAATACAGCAGAAAGCAAGCAGAAAGAAAGAGGGGGAAAATGTTTCCACGGCGGTTCAAAAGAAAGGCGCGGGACAGGGGGAGGGGGCGGAGGATGTGAGGGGCGTACGTGCATAATGACGTCAGTGATGATGCTCAGGATGTTTCTTTTAAAAATAGAGCACAGCCAATCAAATACCAGACAGGGCGGGGAAAGCACACCTTAGGGAGTGGCAATGGTAATATTGTGTGAATGCTTTGATGCTGCCTATGGCTCTTGCCTATGGAGCTGTGAGAAAGCTACTAAAAGTTCGGTCGTGTTAGTGGGGATTAAGGAAAAGCCTGCCTGGATTGTGGCAGCACGATTTCTGCGCCACGTGAGAAAAGGGCCTGTATCTCCACTTGGTTGTTAGGCGGCATTGCCCGTTCCTGTGCCTCATTCCCACCTAAAGCCATTTCTGCACTAGGCTGTTGTGCTATGATTCCACTTTCAACAACCTATGGAATCCTGGGGTTTGCAGTTTCGGGAGGGGCCGACCAGCACTATCACAGTCTTTCTACGTCTCTCACCATTGGATACTTGTACTACTTGACCAATATCATTTAGGCCTTTTCCCCCTTCACTCGCTGAGTCCTTGCCCTGAATAATATTGTCTCCCTCCCCAGGGGAACTTAGTTTAAAGACCTCTTAATCCTCCTGGCGAGACTATTTGCAAAAACATTCCTGCCAATGGAAAGGGGAGGATGAAAGACGCTTTATGACATGGTAAGCAATGGCCAATTCTCTTCCTTCTCCTCCCTCTTCTTCCTCATAGAATCATAGAAATGTAGAGTTGGAAGAGACCACACAGGCCATCCAGTCAAACCCCCTGCCAACCTCCTCTTTCCCATTCTCCTCCTCCTTTTCCACCACCTCCTCCTTCTTTTCACATTATTTCCCTGTCTTTGTAGGCCTGACCACTTGCACACATATAATCCAGTTCAGTCGGAGCTGAGCAGGAGCTGAGCTGAGAATCCACCATGCATTCCTCTCAATTGGCTTTTCACAGGAGTTTTTAACCAAAGCATCTTCTGACCTTATGCAAATTCTCTCTTGGCCCTTCAGTTCAAATAGCAGCCCCAGCCAATGGGGAGAGGTTCAGATTAACACCCCAGCTCAGCTGAAAAACAATATCATTGGCTCCAGTCCTTTCATTCTAATTGCTCCCCACTAGAGTTGGGGGAAAAAAACTATGATTTTTCTTTACATTCCCTTTTTCTTCCTGGCTCTCTTCCCAGGTAGGTGCCTTCTATATTTCTCTCTGCTTTCCCCCAGAATCTATAAACCTGACAAGAAGTTGAGACATTTAAAAAAAGTTCTCTGACTGGTAGTAAGGTATCATTTGGCCATGGTAGGAAATTGATGCAACTTCTCATAAAGAAGCATTTCAGGAATAGATTTACTGCTTAACTCATTTTCCTTCCTTCTGTTCTCCTCCTTCTCCAAACAGGGACTTCATCCCAGGTCCAGTTAACAGAATCGGGAAAAGGACTTTTGAAACCTGGGGAGACCCTTGAGCTGACCTGTACCGTCACTGGAGCCTCTATCTCTAGCAGCTACTGGTGGAACTGGGTACACCAAGCTTCTGGGAAAGGATTGGAATGGATGGGAGGATGGGTTGGAAGCTCATACTACAGCCCATCTTTCAGCAATCGAATCACCATCTCTGTGGATTCTTCTAACACCGAGTACTTTCTCCGGCTGTCCTCTGTGACCGCTGCTGACAGTGGAATGTACTACTGTGCGAGAGGCACAGAGGGACAGACTCCAGCAAGGATTGTACAAAAACGGGAAGTGGGCTAGAACAATGCTGTGAGGGTGAGATAAAACAGATGCCTTTTTTTTCTTCACAGCACTTAAAATAAGGAATGTTGTTTGCTCTTTGTACTTTATGGTCTTTTATTTCATTGATATTTTTTCCATGCTATAAGAGAGATGCTTGTAAATGTTTGAAGGTACCCGTAGTGTAAGAAAAAAAAAGTGTGACTCTTGCATACCTGTTACTACACTGTATACTCCAGTCCAAGATAAATTTCCCCAACGAAAACAAAACTTACACTTCAATCTCTGCCTGATATCACTGCATTACTACCAGTATATATAGGTATAAAAGATCCTGTGAGGTTACCCCTTTCATGCAGGCTTCCCCTTTGAGCTAATATTCACCACTGTTTCATGGAGGCAATGACCTTGCAAGTAGACCTGAGTCACCGACCTTTGGGGTAACATACTCTCCAAAGTTTCACAGGTGAAAACCAGGACACATATGATCAAGCAACATCAAAGTGTCTTCACAATATGAACAGTAATTAATGGGGAAGGACACATAATCTAGGAAAGGCTGTAGCAGTTTGCTTTTCCTTGAGACTCCCGGGAATTGCAAGGGCCCTTCCACACTATATTGTTATATTGCTATTATTGTGGAAAGGCCCCAAGAATTCTAGGATTTGTAGTTTACTGAGGCCCAAGAGCTGTTTGACTGAGGATTCTAAAGGCTCTTCCCCAAACTGAAGGATGCTGTAGGATGTTGCAAGTGAAATAATAGCACTATAACAGTGTGGTGCAGAAAGGCCCCAAAATTCCGCTCCCTTCTTTCCTCCTTGCTGCAGTGAATGTTATCTGCTTTTGCACTTTCAACTCAATTTGAAGCAGTTGAACTAGGCTGAGGACAAAGGGAGAAATTGGAGGAGAGGGAGAGCAACTAGGATATTTTAAAAGCAGCTGAAAAGGTGGGAGACAGCAGATCAGTTGGTACTGTTCCGGGCGAATAGAGACGCCATCATAGCTTTGCATGGCTAAAATCTGGAATTGCTACATATAAAAAGGTGCAAGCTCAGGTATGCTTTAGTCTCTGCAACTTCGATGGAAGTGTGTTTTGCTCGTATTCCATTGTCTACCTGCCAGTGAAGCTTTTCAAGTGTGGGTTATCCAGTACATGACAGAAGGCAGGCAAGCATCCAGGAGGGTGTAGCCGTCCAGCATCCTTTCCTGGGTCTCCGACAACTGGAGGCAAGTCTATTTGAGAAATGGTGGATAAAAAACAAGAAAGGGACATGAGGAGGATTCTCTTCATTGGGGTTCTTGGGTACCTAAAAAAGCCCCTTTCTCTTTTTCCCCTCTTCAGCATTCAAATGATTTGTTGGGAATGGTAGTGATCTCTGTATCTCTTCAGCGTTCAAATGATTGCTGAAGAGATACAGAGATCACTACCATTCCCAACAAAACAAATTACATTTCAAAGAAAGCTTTCATGAAAGAGATGGTAATTAAACTATACAATGTCTGTGATGGATTTATTCCTTCAAGACTTCTACCAGCTCCCTGACATAAGCTGTATTCTCCTTGCCCAAAAGGTGGCTGTAGAGAGGCACATAGCACTCTGTTTCTTTCTCCATTAAACCACAGACTCTTAAATCTCCATCCATATAGACTTATGCAAATTCCTACCACAGACCTTCCTTTTTAAGCACAAGGCCCTGAGTCTCAGAGACCAACTCCCTCTTCTTCCCAGAGAAGGGTATAGAGAACTTTAGTTCTTCATTTAAAAAAAAAATGAAGTGGCTCATCCTTGGGGCACTGATTTTTCTGATAGCCTATCCTGTAAGTATTTTAGGAGGAAAAACTGAAATCTTGCTCTCATTTACATCCTTACCTTCTTACTCTCTTAGGCAGAGTCCAGAGTATGTCCCACTCAGATTCATGGATTTTCCAGTTTAACCTCATGCACTAAGAGTCCCATTCATTGCAGTGGGATTGAGTTGTGACCTAATTGCAGTCTATTTCTTTCCAGTAGAACTTAATTTTGTCTATTGTACCCTATTTACATGATCCTAATCAACTTCATAATGAAGTAGGCTGTTCCATGTGAAGATGAGGTACTTAGTCCTAAAGGTAAGGCAAAATTATTTCATCTCCATAAATTATGACTTTTTTTTCTGTTTCCTTTCCAAAGGTGTCCTCTCAGGATGTGCAGTTGGTAGAATCTGGAGGGGGAACAGTAAAGCCAGGGGACACTCTCAAGCTGACGTGTTCTGTCACATTTTCTGATGATGGAGAAAACCTAGAATATAACGTTTGGAGCTGGATCCAACAGCCTCCTGGAAAAGGCTTGGAATGGATTGGATGGATATACCCAGCAGCTGACAGCACAGATTATGCTCCATCTCTTCAGAGTCGAGTAACCATCTCAGCCGATTCTTCCAGGAATGAGCTCTTCCTTCAGCTGAGCTCTGTAACACCTGCGGACACGGCCACTTATTACTGCGCTAGAGAACCACAGTGAGCAAAGAGAGTCAGAGACCCACACAGAAAAGGAAGGGGAAGCGGTTCGTGAACAAAACCAAGGAAGCCAAAATTGGAGTCATTGCTGTGTGCTCTCAAGTCATTTCTGACTTATGGGGTCTTCCTGGCAGAATTGGTTTAGAGGGGATTTCCCCTGGCTTTCCTTTGAGGCCAAGAGAGTGTGACTTACCCAAAACACCCAGTGGATTTCCACGGCCAAATGGGGACTTGAACCCTGGTCTCCCAGTGCCCTAGACCAACACTCAAACCACTACACCATGCCAGGAAGCAATAAATCAAATATGTAGAACAAACCAAGGACACCCCTCAAGATGCTCAATTAATTGGTGACTGATTTTCTTTTTAAACAAAAAAACCAACAAGTGTTGTGCTATATGTGTTCTCAAAGACTGAAATCAAAAAAAAAGAGAAAAATAACAACCAAAACCCTGGTTTGTCAAATGAAGTGTAATGACCAGAAAAGAACTCATGGATACCATTGTTCACTGATGAGCCCCGGGAAATGCAAAGTTATGAGTAAGGCAAAATCCCCCTCAACCTTCTTGGGAACAATGCCCAAAGGGGGGAGATGCACGCCCCCATGGGGAAGAACCTCAAAAAGACCGCTAGATGGCCAACAGCCACCTCCTTATTAATGTTTCCAAGTGTGAGCTCTTCCATATTGCATAAAGGTGAATGAAGTCTGGGAGTCATTTGTAAAAGGGATGGAAAATCTCTAGAGCAGCAGTTCTTCCCCCTTCCTTTATTGGGGACCTCCTGTAAAAATAATTTCCTGCTCAACCCCAACTTAAGATTAAAATATTTAAATTTAGACTTAAATTTTCAAATTTTCAAATATTTATTTAAATTTTCCAATTTGTTCATTTATTTAAGGCTGGAGCAGGATTCAAACCCCCACTCGGATGCTGGGTGACCTTGAATAATCACGTTCTCTCAGCCTCAGAGGAAGGCAAACGCAAACCCCCTCTAAACAAATTTTGCCCCCAGAAAAAAAAAAAAAAAAAAGGAAAAGAAGAAAGAAACCCTGTGACAGGTTGACTTTCCAGTTGCAATAACTCTGAAGTGACTTGAAGACACACAACAAAGAAGTGTTGCTGACAGGGGGGGGTTTTTTTAGCTGTCCTGCCTCTCTGTTTTGAAAACTGATGGTGACTCTCAGGCTAAGTGTTTTCTTGGCAAGATTTGTTGCCTTTGCCTTTCTCTGAGGCTGAGAGAATGTGACTTGCCTGAGATAACCCACTGGCTTTCCATGGCCAAGAGGCATTCAAGCCCTGGTCTGCAGAGTCACAGTTTGGGCATATGCACACCCCTGCCACTGTGGCCTTTTATCAGGAACGTGGCAGCAGCGGTATGTGTGCTCATGTGCAGCCTGCTCCCCATTTGCAAATGGGGAAGCAGTTTTAGCACCTCCAAACCTTCCCAATGTGGCCACATCCTGCCGCTGCTGCTGTTGTGGTGCTGTCCTACCGCAGGGCTTGTGGACCTCCTGTACGGCTTGGTGGGCCCCTAGGAGGCCCCCAGACCCCAGGTGGAAACCAGTGCCACAAAACCAGACCAGAAGCAGGCTGCTGTTGTCTAATAATCTCAGAGCAAGGAAGCAAAGGCAGAGAGCTTAATCAGGTAGGCATTTTACTTTGAAGAATTGGGGGGACCACCCTGGGTTTCTTTGCTTTGAGTCAGTCCTTGGGTTGTTTAGGCTTTAGCACCTTGCCACTTTATACACAGCTCTAGCCTTCCCTAAAACACCACTTTTCTGTAAAAGGGGAATAACCTTTCAATTGTTATTTAAAACCCCATTAATGATTTATGATAGCATGGTTCTGGTTACTTATAACTGCTGAAAATCATTCAACTAACTCAAGATTTAAAAAAGAAACACTATAAGCATTTTTAAAAATCACAAACAGAAGAACATCTTTTTTCGCATACATCTCCAAGCTCAAGCAGATCTTTAGAATATATTTAAACAGTTTCTTAGGCCCTTTCCGCAACGCACTTTTTCTCAGTGCTGGGGTGCGGGGGATAGAAAGCAGCCTCCAGCAAGAGGCTCCCATGGCCCCACTGCTTCAGCGCTGCCGAGCTGCCTGCTTCCAATCGGGCAGTGTGAGGCCCTGCCTCTTCCTTCCACAGCGCAGCCTGGGAGTTTCCCAGGCTGCACGGGGGCGGGGAGTTGACCCTGAGGCTCCAGAGGCTCTGCACACACAGCGTGCCACGCCCTGGAGCAGTGCAAACCGCATCATTTTCAACTGAAAGCTGAAAATCAAAAAGTGTGCAAGTGGCACCTGCCCTACGCTGGAATGTTGCAAAATTGTGAGTGCATTGTGCAGATCGCTCCTCACAATCGCGCTATGCTCCAGGTGCCCTTTCGCATGGCAAATGCCATGCAAAAAGAGCCTTATAGCTTTACGACAGCATAAAGGCACAGGCCTCACACAAGCTCCTTTTTTCCGAACTCTGTTCCCAAATTTCAGTCACTGTCTCTGACCACATTCAAAAGTGGATTGATTTCTCTTCTGTCCCTGAGAAAACACTCTTCTCATTCAACCATCCCCCTTCCCTCGGTTGGATGTGAACTCTCTCTGCCTGAAGGACTCTTAGCCCTGGCTCCAAGACTGCCTCAGACCAAGTCCCTGTGCCTGCTATAAATACATTCTCACCCAGGCCTCCAATCCCTCCTTAAAGTAAAGGGGGTGGGTTTTCCTCTGGCGTGGCCATTCGGGTTTCCCCGGAAACCTGTTTTGGCCAGCTTTCTACCTCTAGGATACTACTCCACCTAGACTCCGTCAAAACCTATTTTCTCCCTTTTGAGGGGCAAGGTGTTAACGACTCTGGAAGAGTACACAGTGGGGTCCAGAATTGTCTTAATATTAGGTGACAAAGGACTGATGGGAACTGTAGTAACTCCTTAATGGTGGGACAGGTGGGAAAAAGGGGTCATTATGGCAGGCAGTGGAAGAGGTGAAAGACAACCAGTTGCTCTGTGGAGGCAATTTTTGGTACTATTTTTTCGAAAGGTCAACTCATTCAGCGGCATTTGCAAATCCAGGGTTGGAGCTTCCCTGGCTATGACCTAGCCATGCCCTGGGATCAGACCCAGTTTTGCACTTGTGCAGCCAGTTCCTCTTTGCCAGCAGCCTTCTCAGCCACAGCAGGATATAATTTTTTCATGCCAATTAAATGATATACCATATCATAGAGTGGGGGTGTATAGCCTGGTAGCCAGAAAAATGGAATCAGTTCCCCCAGTAACTGCGTGCGTGTACTCACACACAAAAGATACAGACACACACAGATACATACACATCAGTGGTGGCATTGCCATCAACTTATAGTGATAAGTTCCAAGTACAGACTATTCCAGGCCACAAGATTTCAGGGCTAAAATCTGAGACTTTAGGCTGAATGTTTACGTTACAAGGGTGCTGTTTCAAAAGTAGCCCCCGATGCTGTTTAAACTTGACCTATTAAGCACTTGCCACAGCTTTACAGAGTATGCCATTCAAATAAAAAAGCACCAAGTCTATGGTACGAGGTGGAATAATGTTATACATGTTTACACTCATACTTTTTTCAAGGCAACCCTTGAATAGACAATGCCCTCAGACTGGCAATGCCAATGAGATTTTTTCCCCTAAGCCCATCTGAGGAGTGGAGAAGAAAGTAAAAGCTCTGAGCTCTTGAAACCCACATCCACGATCTGCCTCCCTACACAACATTCTCTGTTACAAACAGGACTGCAACCAGATTGGAAGGGATGTAAATAATCCACCTCACCCTGAAACCCAGACATCTATGATGCTCTGCTCAAAGAGGGAATGTTGAAGGCTCAATGTAAATTAGAAAATTGACCTTCTTGGCATAAGAAAGGGTCAAAGGTGAGCCACCAAATGGACAAGGATAGTGATGGATAAGAATAGCACTCACTGAATGGCAAAGTGTGATAATAGCTTACCTGATGTTGTGATGAAAACTTTTTTTCCCTTCCCAAACCTGAATCTAATCATGTTAGAAAATTCAGGTCTAGGAGGGGGAACAAATTTTCATCACAACATGGGTTAAGATGTTATCACCCCTTTTGAGAGTGCTTTTTACCAATCACTATCCTTGTCCATTTTGGTGGCTCACCTTTGATTTCTTATCCCAAAAAAGTAATACCTAGTCATTTTTCAGGTAGGTCTACCTCTTAACAATTGTATCCATTTCTTGAACAGTTTACATCAAAAGTATTCATTATAGCCATTTCTGGTTGGTGGTTCTGATGTCAAGGCAGTGATTTTAATGAAAACTTGATGAATTATTCAAATCGCCAAACTGTGTTTGTAAGGTGTAAGCTTGCAAACTGTAGTTGTGTTTTTAAGCTGTATTTCCGAAAGAAAGAAAGAAAGAAAGAAAGAAAGAAAGAAAGAAAGAAAGAAAGAAAAAAAGAAAAAAGATTCTGCAGTTTCAAAATTCCTTTAACATTCAGACTAAAACGCAAAGAATATTCACAGCTAGCATCATGTTATGTTAAATTACTTTTTCCCCACAAAGGGGAGATGACAAATTTAATCAATATTTTCCCTACCACCAGATGTCTTTAAAAACTGTATAGTTCTCATGCAGGAAGAAAGTCTCTGGCAGTGGGAGGAATATCCAGGCCAGCCCACAGGCAAAATCAGGAAGATGATGATAGAGGCAACCAAGGATCTGAAAAACTGTAGCCTTCCAGAGTCAGTGGCTGTCTTATCCTCTCTCCTCTCCACACGACACCAGGAAGGTGGAGCAGAAAGCAGTCATGGATCTGAAAGGCTGTAGCCATTCATGATCCTTCATTCCCCTTCCCTCCCCTTTCCCCCATGCACACAGGAACAGTTGGGGGAAGATGTCAGGATGTGTAACTCCTGCTGGGAAGAGTTGCGTCTGTTTATGTGTACTGAAATAATGTATTTTATTTTATGTACAAATACATGCTGTACAGCTCCATTAAGCTTCCCTGCCATTGCTACAAAGTATCCAGTATTAATTGATTCCTATGACAATATATCAGTACCGAGGCATGCCTGGATTTGTTACAATGTATCAAGGCTATTTTTTTTGCCTATTGCTACAACTACCGGTGTGAGCAGGGAGAGAAAGGAGATTGGCAAAATTGGAAGTGAAGTCCGAAGGCACACGGGGGAAACTTGGTTTCTGTAAGGGAAAAGTCAGGAAATATGTGCTCAGGTCAAAATGGTAAGGATGGAGAAAAATGGGAAACAAGCGGGGGTCTGGGAACTGTCTAGGAAGTGGTGTGACGCTGAGATTTATGACCATCATAGCTTTGCATGGCTAAAATTTGGAATTGCTACATATAAAAAGGTGCAAGCTCAGGTATGTTTTAGTTCCGCAACTTAGTGGAAGTGTGTTTTGCTCATATTCCCACAAATAAAGCTATTGTCTACCTGCCAGTGAAGTTTTTCAGGTGTGGGTTACCCAGTACATGACAGAAGGCAGGCAAGAATCCAGGAGGGTGTAGCCTTCCAGTATCCTTTCCTGGGTCTCCGACAACTGGAGGCAAGTCTATTTGAGAAATGGTGGATAAAAAACAAGAAAGGGACATGGGAAATTCTCTTCTTTGGGGGTTTTTGGATACCTAAAAAACCCCCTTTTCTTTTTCCTCTCTTCAGCATTCAAATGTTTGGTGAGGAGAAACAGAGATCACTAGCTTCCCAACAAAACAAATCACATTTCAAAGAAAGCTTTCATGATAGAGATGATGATTAAACTAGATGATGTCTGTGGTGGATTTTTTCCCTTTCAAGACCTCAACCAGCTCCCTGACATAAGCTGTATTCTCCTTGCCCAAAAGGTGGCTGTAAGAGGCACATAGCACTCTATTTCTTCCTCCATTAAACCACAGACTCTTAAATCTCCTTCCTTATAATTATGCAAATTCCTACCACAGCCCTTTCCCTTTTTTAAACACAAGGCCCGGAGTCTCAGAGACCAACTCCCTCTTTTTCCCCAGAGAAGGGTATAGAGAACGTTAGTTCTTCTTTAAAAAAAAAAATGAAGTGACTCATCCCTGGGGCACTGATTTTTCTGATAGCCTATCCTGTAAGTATTTTAGGAAGAAACAACTGAAATCTTGCTCTCATTCATATTCTTACCTTCTTTCTCTCTTAGGCAGAGTCCAGAGTGTGTCCCACTAGATTACTGGTTTTTCCAGCTTAACCTCATGCACTAAAAGTCCCATTCATTGCAGTGGGATTGAGTTGTGACCTGATTGCTGTCTATTTTTTTCCCAGTAGAATTAATTTTGTCTGTTGTACCCTATTTACATGATCCTAATCAACTTCATGATGAAGTAGGTTGTTGCATGTGAAGATGAGGTACTTAGTCCAAAAGGTAAGGCAAAATTATTTCATCTCCATAAATTATGAGTTCTTTTTCTGTTTCCTTTGCAAAGGTGTCCTCTCAGGATGTGCAGTTGGTAGAATTTTGGGGGGGGAACCGTAAAGCCAGGGGACACCCTCAAGCTGACGTGTTCTGTCACATTTTCTGATGATGGACACAGCCTAGAATATAACATTTGGAACTGGATCCGACAGCCTCCCGGAAAAGGCTTGGAATGGATTGGAAGGGTACTCCCAGCAATTTACAGAACAGCTTATGCTCCATCTCTTCAGAGTCGAGTAACCATCTCAACCGATTCTTCCAGGAATGAGCTCTTCCTTCAGCTGAGCTCTGTAACACCTGCAGACACAGCCACTTATTACTGCGCTAGAGAACCACAGTGAGCAAAGAGAGTCAGAGACCCACACAAAAAAGGAAGGGGAAGTGGGTCATGAACAAAACCAAGGAAGCCAAAATTGGTGTCATTACTGTGTGCTTTCAAGTCATTTCTGACTTATGGGGTCTTCCTGGCAGAACTGGTTCAGAGGGGATTTCCCCTGGCTTTCCTTTCCAAGAGAGTGTGACTTACCCAAAACACCCAGTGGCCGAATGGGGATTTGAACCCTGGTCTCCCAGTGCCCTAGTCCAACACTCAAACCACTACACCATGCCGGGAAGCAATAAATCAAATATGTAGAAGAAACCAAGGACACATCTCAAGATGCTCAATCAATTGGTGACTGGTTTTCTTTTTAAATAAAAAGCCCAACATATGTTGTGGTATATGTGTTCTCAAAGACTAAAATGAGAAAAAAGAGATTAAATAGACAACCATAACCATGGCTTCATCAAATGAAGTGTAATGACCAGAACAGAACTCATGGATGCCACTGTTCACTGATGAGCCCCTGGGAAATGCAAAGTTATGAGTAAGGCAAAATTTACCCTCAGCCTTCTTGGGAACATTGCCCAAGGGGGAAATGCACAGCGTCCCATGGAGAGGAGCCTCAAAAAGACCAGCTAGATGGCCAACAGCCACCTCCTTATCAACATTCCCCAGTGTGACCTCTTCCGTATCCGACAAAGGTGAATGAAGTCTGGGAGTCATTTGTAAAAGGGATGGAAAATCTCTCCGAGCAGTGGTTCTTACCCCTTTCTTTATTGGGGATCCCTTATAAATATAATTTCCTGCTGGGGACCCCAGGACTTAAGAATGAAATATTTAAATTTTCACATTTGTTTATTTATTTAAGATTTCTTGAGACTAGGTTTCAAATCCCCACTCATACCCTGGGTGACCTTTAACTAGTCACATTCTCTCAGCCTCAAAGGAAGGCAAAGACTAACCCCCACTTGTCCCCCACCAAAAAAAAAAAAAGAAAAAGAAAAAAGAAACCCTATAATAGGTTGACTTTCAGGTTGCAATAACTCTGAAGTCACTTGAAGACACACAACAAAAAAGTGCTGCTGACAGAGGGGGGGTTCTTTCTAGCCGTCCTGCCTCTCTGTTATGAAAACTGATGGTGACCCTGAGGCTAAGTGTTTTCTTGGCAAGATTTGTTGCCTTTGCCTTTCTCTGAGGCTGAGAGAATGTGACTTGCCTGAGATAACCCACTGGTTTTCCATGGCCAGGAGGCAATTCAAGCCCTAGTCTGCAGAGTCACACCCTGCCACTGTGGTCTTTTATCAGGGACGTGGCAGTAGGGGTATGTGTGTGTACACCCAGCCTGCTCCCCAATTGCAAATGGGGAAGCAGTTTTAGACCTGCAAACCTTCCCACTGCGGCCACAGCCTCCTCCTGCTGCTGTGGTGCTGTCCTACCACAGGGCTTGTGGACCTCCTGTAGGGCTCGGTGGGCCCCTAGGCGTCCCCAGACCCCAGGTTAAAAACCAGTGCCCCAAAGAAGCCAGACCAGAAGCAGGGTGCTGCTGTCTCAATAATCTCTGAGCAAAGAAGCAAAGGTAGGGAGCTTAATCAGGCTAGGCATTTTACTATGAAGAATTAGGAGGACCACCCTGGGTTTCTTTGCTTTGACTCAGTCCTTGGGTTGTTTAGGTTGACCCCAGGGACATGTGAAGCTACAGCATGATCCCCCACAAACTGCACAGGAATTATGGAAACGGCATGGCCACCTGATGCATTTCCCTTTACTAGTGAATTCCCAACGCATCATCTGGGATTCAACAAACTCCTCATCACAAGCCCCAGCCTCAGAATAAGAAGGTGAATTCTTAGGTAGCAGACAGCCACTATCAGCTCTGTCACCCAAAATTGGACAAGCGTGGGGGGAGGGGAGCATGCATAAGGTTGAATAATACTACTTTACTTATTCCCTGTATTAAATTCAGTTCACTTTGAATGGTATGATTGTTGTTGCGATTGCTATTCCTTTTGCCTGCAATTTTCAGGCTGTCCAGAAGGTGGGAGTCGTGCTACACAAAGCCAAAAGCCAACCTGAAAGCAATCCTTGGTCAAACAAAGGGCCAGCCAAACTTTTAAACTGCTGCAAAGGAAGTGGATGGGGAAGGATGGTAGGAAACAGACCTTCAAACCTAGCGGATGCTCAGGCTGAGTGAATTTAAGGCCATTTCTGCATGGGGAGAGGGAATCGCCCCGTGACACTACTCACTGGATTTTTGGGCTCCCTGGTCCGGTCCACACTGATCCAGAGCAGAGCGTGGTCACCGCTCCACACTGCTCCAGGGAGGAAAATGGCTGCTTCCAGTTGGTCAAGGGTCTCGACCACCTGCTGAAGCTCACCAACCTAAAGCCCGCCCCGGTAGATAGCAGGCTCAAACCAATGCAAGCCTGAGAATCTGCATAAGGGAGCAGGCTTGCAGTGGTGCGCTCCGTGCTCTTGAAAGACCTGTTTTTAGCGGTCTTGCAAAAGCACGCTGGATGACCACTTGGGGTCATTCTGGAGCGGGCTGGGATGCGGTCTACATTAGTAGGTCCGACCCTGTCCGCTCCCAGGTGCAGATGTCCTCCCTGGAGGACGCTCTGCCCCATTTAAAAAACCCCATGTGGAAATGGCCTAAGAGACAGCTAAAGCAAGCAAGGGGCTCACCCACCTCAACAGGCACCATGGGCAGAGAAGGCTATAGTTGGTGAGGGAGGCAGAGAAACCTGCTTTTAAAGCACAGCTCAAAGTCAAGAGGTTTGGAAACTTGGGCCACTTCCACACTACACTGTTATAGTGCTATTTTTCCACCTTTAACATTCTGTGGAATTCTGGGGTTTGCAGTTTAGGGAGAGGTATTCTGAATTCTTAGCCAAAGAGCACTTTAGCCTCAGTAACCTACAAGCCCAAGAATTCCACAGGGTGTTGAAAAGGGAATAATAGCGTTATAACAGTGGCAATTTCTGCACTAGACTCTTATAGTGTGGAAATGGCCTAGCAGTGTGCTTGCTCCATCCAAAACGATTAGTGAACACCCGCACAGCCAGAAACCTCAGCTCTGGTAGATAACCTCACAGATTTCCTTTTGTGCACTCAGCCCAACACTAGCCCAAATGGCTGGCCATGAAAGCACAAAAGGTGCAAGGAATGGCTGGGAAGACAAGGGAGGAAATACAAACCATGAGGGTAAAAGCTTCAAATGATCCTTGCTTTGCTCCCTCACGAGGAGAAAGGGCGCTAAGGCTGAGTCAGGGCAGGGTTGCTTTAAACAAACCTGCGCAGCCCTGGAGAACACCACCCTGAAAGGGCACCCTGGCATACCATTTGGTCCATAGCTTGGGAGAGGGCAAACCCACTCCTATCAGAAAGCTAGGGCAGTGTGCTTTGTGTGGTCACTATCTCACTTCTTCAAATAAATAATTTTGTGTATATCTATAGTGCACTTATAATCATAGAGCTGGAATCATAGAATCATCTAATTCTAATCTAATCACTTAGACTCATAGAGCCCCAAGGGCCATCTGTGCCAACCCCATTCTGCCATGCTGGAATATACAGTCAAAGCACTCCTGACAGATGGCCGGCCAGCCTTGGCTTAAAATCCTCCAAAGAAGGGAACTCCATCACACTCTCGGGTAGCCTCTTACCATCAGGAAGTTCTTTCTAATGTTTAAGTGGAATCTCTTTTCCTGTAGTTTGAATCCATTGCAGTCTCTGGAACATCAGAAAACAAGCTTGCCCCATCATCAGTGTGTCACCTCCTCTAATATTTAAACATGGCCATCATGTCACCTCTTAACCCTCTCTTCTGCAGGCTAAACATACTCAGCTCCCTATGCCACTCATAGGGCATGGTTTTTCCCGGCCTTTTACTATCCTGGTTCACTGCTTCTGGACACACTCCAGCTTCTCAATATCTTTCTTGAATTCTGGTGCCCAGAACTGGACATAGTACTCCAGGTGAGGTCTGACCAAAGCAAAATAAGAGTGGTACGATTATATCCTTCAGCCTATACACCCTAATCCTAATAATGTGGCCTAGAATTGCATTGGCTTTTTTAGCTGCAACATCACATAATTGATTCATGTTCAACTTGTGGTCTATTAAGTCTCCTAGGTCCCTTCCACATGTACTTGGTCAAGACAGCTCTCAGCTGTCCTTGTTCTGCACATTTCATTTTTTTTTCTCCCTAAGCGTAGTACCGTACATTTCTCCCTGTTGAAATTCATTGAGGCTCATTAGTAGACCCCTGTTTTCTCAGTCAGCTTGCTAACAGTTCAACTTTGCATCCGTGTTTGCCTGCCTGCATCTGTCCTCTTATCACAGTTGATTAAAATAACATCCCCATGTTCCCAGCACAGCACTCACCAGCCAATCCTATCATCCCCTCCTGGCACAGTAAAGCCCGAAAAGCATTAAAACAAACCAGCTATCTAATAACACAGCAGTGAGAACAACACCATTCAGAGTGAAGTCTGAATTTAGGGATCAGTTCACTTTAAGCACTCCTTGTTACATTTGACATCAATGAGCAATAGGTACACTTTACAAGTCTAGATGAACCAAAGCATGTAAAAGTGCTGGTACTTCTCCTCAGAGGATCACTAGATCCACACACCACAGTTCTGCACCATTCACTATATTTGAAATATTTCTCCAGGGCCTCTTTTATCCTTACAGGGTTGGACACTATTTCCTTTATGCAAATCTCCCAGGTGGGCTCCTCCTCCTTAAATATCATCATCCCAGATTGTTGCATTACCTGGCTGTGTCAATTCCATTCCACCGGAGCAAGAAAGAAGAAGAAGAAGAAAGAAAAGAAATGAAATCATTGTTGTTTATTCCATTCTGCTCAATTTCTCAGAAGGTAAGGATTTATGCACAGAATAAAAGATGAACTTGACACAAAGGTTAGAACCAGATTTTTTTAAAAAGCTTTTGAACTCTGTTGCAGGTGTCTTCTCCAATCCACAATTGAGTGAATCAGGTCCGGGAGTGGTGAAGCCTGGAGAGTCCTTTAAACTGACCTGCTCAGTTTCTGGAGTGCAAGTCAGTGGTTATTATTGGGCATGGATCCGGCAGCCTCCAGGGAAAGGGCTCGAAAGCCTGGGGTATATTCGAAGCGCTGGAAGTGTTGCTCCCGATCCAGCTTTCAGCAGCCGACTCAGCATTTCCAGGGACACCTCCAGAAATGAAGTGTATGCCCAACTGAGCTCTGTGACAGCTGCAGACACTGCAAAATATTACTGTGCAAGAGACACAGAAAGGCAAAGCAATGGAGCATCCATGCAAAAAGTTTTTAAAAACAAAAAAACCACAGAGAGAGAATCTTTCTAGACAAACCATGCTTTGGTGACTTTATTTAAAGCCAGGTTCTTCTTTTGCAGCAGAAATTCAGAGTCAAAAGTCCCCTTAAAAAACAAGCACTTTTCTACGGCTAGAACTTTTGTGGACTAGAGTGATCTTTTTTTCCTTTTGTTCTTTTTTTGTTTTGTTTTGTTTTGTTTTTTGTCAATTATACACATTTTATTTTGTTAGTTGAATACTTAGGCCCTTTCCGCACAAGGCGAATGAATCGTTCTGTGCTGTTACTCTCCACTTTTTCTTGGGTCCAAAGTAACGCAGACTTTCCCTTGAGCCCTTCCACGGGGCTCCTCCATTAGTGCAAGGCGAACCGGAGCAGTGAGAGGTCTGTAGATCCGCACTGCTCTGACTCAAAATGGCAGCTTCCTGTGGCTTCCGGATCAAAATGGCAGCTTCTGGTGTCTTTGTGGGAGTGGATCAACCGCTGACACTGGCCACGCCCACAGCCTGCCCTTTCTGATTGCAGGTTCGCATTGGTGCAAGCCTGCGCATCTGCACAGGTAAGTAGGAACGCAATGGCACGTTCCAGAAAATGTAAAGACCTTTTTTCTCCGTTCTTTAGTTAGCATGCTGGAGGACCACTTGGGGGCGGGTTGCATCGGACTAAGGTGCGGAACTAAGTTAAATAGTCCGCACCTAGTCTGATCCAAGGTGTGGACGACCTCCGTGCCAGGACGCCTTGGCCCGTTTTAACTGTCTCATGTGGAAAGGGCCTTAGTCAGCCCTCTATAGCCACAGATTCTGTATCCTTGGATTCAACCAACCACAGCTTGAAAATATCCAAAAGAAAACAGAATCCAAAAAAGCTAAACTTTGATTTTGCCATTTTATAGAAAGGACACCATTTTACAACACCATTGTAAACCTGAGCATCCATGAATTTTGGTATTCACGGGGAGTCCTGGAACCAAATCCTAGCAGATACTGAGTGTCCGCTGTCTTTAAGAAAACATAGGCTAGAAGTCTTTATTGGACTTACATTGATAGAACAGGACATATTTATGGGGAAAATAGAATTGCGCTATTTCACATCCATATTCATCATGGGGCTGCCAGCAATGAGCACTGCACATGGGGACTGAAGGGCAGTGGAATGCTGGTTTGAGAGTGTTGGTGCAGATCAGTAAAAGGCCTAGAGAATACTTAGAGGGTGCCAATGTGGGAGTAAAGCCCATGGGACAATACTGGGACAATCGCCAATGCCCTGATATGAATCCTTTCAGTTAACTAGGAGCATTCCATAGTGCCTCTGCTAGGTAGCTAATGATACATACAGTTATACAGCATAGACCACAATCTAGAATCATAACCATATTTATTTCTCAAAGTCCAAGATCCTACTTTGCACTCTATGTTTCCTAACTTTACAAATCTGTAGCTGTGTTGTGGAAAGGAAATGGCCCCCTATTAGCGCATTCCAAAGATGCACAGTTGAGTACCAGGAAGAGTGCTCAAATGCTCATTGGGCACTCTCAATGTGCACTGGAAATTTGGGTTGTGCACTGGACACTCCTTTTTTTAGAAAAAAAAATTAATTTTTAAAGTTTTTATATATTTATCATTTTTACACAAAATCATTCAAATACAAAGTAACATTTTTAACATAGGCATAAACCAATATTAAAACACAATGCTAAAACGATAATTTAAAAATGCTAAAGGCTAACCCACTACAATGCTAATTTAATGAGACTCGCTGAGACACAAAAGGGCTTTGACCGTCACCCATCAAACGGTAATGAGAAAGAAAATGTAAGAAAAGACAGAATAATATTATTCTGCCATTACAGATCCACCTAAGCAAACTGCTAGTATCCATATCCACAAATTGTTGTCTCGTTTGATGTCTTTCAGCTCGAGAAGTCTTTAAACGGTTTCCAATTATTCCTGAATCTTCAGTTGACTTGTCTTTGAAGACCGACTTTAGTTTAGCCATTTGGGATAGTTCAGCAATTTTAATGATCTGATTTTTGGTGGCTGGGGCTTCATTCTGTTTCCAGGTTTGAGCATAGAATCATAGAGTTAGTAGAGGCATACAACAACCATCCAGTCCAACCCCATTCTGCCATGCAGAAATACACCATCAAAGCATTCCCAACAGATGGCCATCCAGCTTCTGTTTAGAAACCTCCAACGAAGGAGACCCCATCACACTCCCAGGCAACAGTGTATGCCACTGTCAAACTCCTCTTCCCATTAGGAAGTTCATCCTAATGTTTAGATGGAATCTCTTTTCCTGACATTTGAGCCCATTGCTTCATGTCCTACTGGAAGAGCAAAAAAACAAGCTTAATCCATATCCCATATTATATCCCTTCAAATATCACAGCTATCATGTTGCCTCTTAATCTTCTTTCCTCCAGGTTAAACATATTCAGCTCCCTAAGACTCACCTCACAGGGCATGGTTTCACTTTTCTTATCTACTCATCTGACATTTCGAGAGCCAGCATGGTGTCATTGCTTGAGCTTTGGCCTATGACCCTAGAGACCTCGGTTGGATTCCCTGCTTGACCATGAAGACCCACTGGTGACCTTGGGCACATCACACACTTTTAGCTCCAGAAAACCTTTTGGCCATTTCAGCACTAGACTGTTATAGTGCTATGATTCCATTTTCAACATCCTATGGAATCCTGTGGTTTGAAGTTTCTGGAGGGGCCAGCCAGCCCCCCCCCCGAAACTGCAAACCCCAGAATTCTATAGGATGTTGAAAGTGGAATCATACGCTATAACATTCTAGTGCGAAATGGCTTTTGATCAGTTTGCTTTAGGGGGAAACCATAAGTGGGAAACAACTTGAAGGCAGACCAAAACTTCTGTGGTTGTGATTGCCAAATCTTTCCATTTCTGTGTTGTTGCATCTCCCACATATGTAAGCACTGTAAGAGCTTCTTGAGAGTAACAAACAGGCAGACTACCTTGGAGATTTTCTTTCTTTGGAGGTCTATAAAAAAAATCAGGTGGCTATTTCAAAGGGGTGGTTTCGTTGTCTATTCCAGCATGGGGAGAGGTTGGACTGGGTGGCCCATGAGGTCCCTTCCATCTCTAAGGACCTTTCTGCACTACACTGTTACAGTGCTATTATTCTACTTTCAACATCCTATGGATTCCTGGGCTTTGCAGTTTACGGAGAGGTATTTAGAATTCTCAGCCAGAGAGCTCTTTGGCCTCAGTAAACTACAAAGCCCAGAATTCCACAGGATGTTGAAAGTGGAATAATAGCACTATAACCGTGTGGCAGAAAGGATCTAATATCCTATGATCTATGATGATTCCATGATAAGATAACAGCAAAAGAACATCAGCAAGGAGCTATGCCTTGTATAACCTCCTTCCTCACTGGTTTCCCATCTCATGACAATGCAATGTTTCATTGTATTAATTTTGAGTGATTCTATTTACACTCCGCCATTCAAGGAGGAGGCTGGATGACTATTCTTGAGTCTGACTGGACCTGAATGATGTCCCTCCCTTTTACGTAGGTCCTGTTAAGAAAGTATGCGTTGCCTTTATGCAAATTCTCTAGCAGCTTCCACTCAAATATTTGGGTGGTAGAGTGTTAGCTTCACTTCACCTTGGAGGGGAAACTGTGTGTAGATGCATTCACCTCTGAATTCTTTTAAAAAGAAAATCAAAATGGAAGTACTCCTTCTCCCTCTCTTCCTCCTATTTCTGCTCCCAGGTGGGTTTCTCCTGAAAAACTCATCATCCTTCTATGTTATTATAAGATAGTGATATGAACCAAACATGACCTGTTTTGTCATTTAACTAAGTAGAGATGCGGCTGTCTGAGACAGTGCATCTGAGGTCTGCTAAGTTTTCTTAACTAACTCTGGTTATTTCTGTGTATCTTGCCTCTCTCTCAGATGCTTCCTCCCAGCTCCAGATGAAGGAATCTGGACCAGGACAAGTAAGGCCTGGAGAAACCCTGGAGCTGACCTGCACAGTCACTGGGGGCTCCGCACAAGCAGTGACTATTGGCACTGGGTCCGTCAATCTCCTGGGAAAGGGCTCGAATGGATGGGATACTGGAGTGGCTCCACAAGCTATGCACCATCCTTCCAGGGTCGAATCACCATCTCTGTGGACCCTTCCCAAACCAAATACTTTCTGCGTCTGGCCTCTCTGACAGCTGCAGACTCTGCCACCTATTACTGTGCAGGAGACACAGAGATAGAGACTAAGCCACAGCTTGTACAAAAAAGGGGGAAAAGATCTGAAAACACTGTTGTGAAGCTGACAGAGTAGTCCAGTCTCCTAGGTTTCCTTCAAAAATGCATAAACATCTGTAGTTCCTTGGAACTGGATCTTTTGTAAGCCACTTTGCGTCCTAGTATTGAGGGCTTCATGAAACAGAAAAGAATAGAAGGAGAGGAAAAGAGGAATAGGAGGGACAGGAAGAGATGAAGAAGGAGAAGGAGACAAGATGGAGGGAGGAAAAAAGGAGGAGGAAGAAGAAGAAGAGCAGAAGGAAGAAGAGAAGGAGAAGAGATAGAGAAGGAGGAAGAGGGAAAGAGAAGAAGAAGGAAAAGGAGGAGGAAGAAGAGGTAGGAGGATGAGAAGAGAAAAGAAGAATAAGAAGATGAAGAGGAAAAAGAGAAGAAGAGCTGGAGGAAGAGGAGAAAAAGATGGAGAAGAGAAGGAGGAGGAGTAAGAAGAGGAAGAGGAAGAGCAGGAGGAACAAGAGAAGGAGGGAGAGGGAGGGGAGGGGAAGGGAGAGGAGGGGAGGGGGAGGTCATATGCAACTCTCTACCTCTCCTCTCCCTCACATGTGTCAAGCTACTGGGTGGGGAGCACTCTTGCATCAGTTCACTCACTGGGAGAAAAGGAAGGGGAGACTGCTCAGATTGCCAAAAAGTGGCCAACCTCAGCTGTAAAGGAAAGACAAATGAGATCATTCTCCCTCTGGAAGAACCATTTTGTTTCTCTTCCCATCAGCTGCAGTTGTTTGCTCGAGTCGCCTCCTTCTCCTTCACTGCCCAGTTGGTCAAGGGCAATGTCCCATCTCGTTCTGGAAGGCTTGTCGAATGGCTTAGGGTGAAAGTTTCACAGAGGCTAGCAAAGAATTCTTTGAACACCATCCAGAAAAAGACATGTGCATGCGTAATCTCAACTTACGTTGGTATATGGACCCCAGAAAAGCTGTCTAGAATATATAATGGACTTTTCAAATCTGTGTTGAAAATATGACCAACAAGAAGAAACCTTTTTCCATATCTGGTGGACTTCTGAGAAGGCAAAAAATTTCTGGGTGTGGATGCATATCTTGATTCAGAGAATATTAAGGATTAACATATAATTAAAAGAAGAATAGTTTCTTTTGGGACTTAAGGATGAACAACTGTAAAAGAACCATGGAAGAATACTTCAGGTATAATATCACTGCAATGAGACTATTATATGTTCAAAGATGGACAGATTCATTAATTCCCACAGTGAAAATGATTGTTAAAACTGAATGAGTTAGCAGAAATAGATAAATTATCAGTTTTGATGAGAGATAAATCATTAGAAACATGTTTAAAAGATTGGAAACACTTGAGAGACTTTCTTTTAAACTATTTCTTTTAAACCAAATCTAATGTGCCAAGGTCACATTACCTCATCCTTCCGTCCACCAGAAGAGCCTTCTTGGACACACCACACCCACATTCTGAATGCCCTGACAAAGTTACGTGCACGTATGTCTCCCAAAGGATTCTAGCCATTACCTTTACTGATATATTTCCTTTTTTCCACAAAAAATGACTCAAAATAGCTAATGAAATGTGCATTGAAAGAAAGACTGCTGAGATGTTTATGCTGTAGGACCTAATGCTCCCAAATCATGAAAATTCCCTGCTAGAATGGGAATCAAAGTTTGGTTTTCCAAGCCTTCCAAGCCTCGAGTTTGTGGACTCATTTATTCAGCCACTCATGCTAATATCACCTATATTTAACAGATACTCTAAACTCACTGTATCCAACATGGCTGAATAAATGGGTCCACAAACTGAAGACTTGGCAAACCAAACGTTGCTTGATTATAAAAGAAACAATGAACAAAGGCCAATCTAAGGGCAAACTTCTTTATCTCCACCTGGTTGTTAGGCAGCAGTGCCCATTCCTGTGCCCTACTGTTACCTTGTATCTCGGGGGTCCCGGGAGGGACACCCAAATATCCAAATATTAACACAAATGGGAAAATTAACTAGAGCACACTTGCTGGCTAATAAGAGGCAGGGCAACTTTAGCGGGGTCTTTCGCCCAATGTCTACAGCGTCAGGTCAATGAGCCAGGCAGTTTCAGAATAAACCAATTTAATGTTTTATTAGAGAATAACAAATAAGACAGACAGACACACTACTAACTGAGAAATAGGAAAAGGAGGGCTAAGGATAGGCAATACAACACCTGATCTTGTAGTCCTGGAAAGCTGGAGAAAAAGGGAACTCAGCGCTGTTTGCTGAAGGGAACTCAGCACACAAACCGACAGCAAGGCGGGATGAAACTCGAAAGCAGGCCCCTGAACTCTCAAAACTAGGGGTTTATATAGCAGAAATTGTGTCTGAGGGCCAGACCATAAACGTTGAGAACAAAGCAAGTTTCAGACTGGACAAAGGCTCGGAAAAGGGTCAAAACTGCTCCTATCGGATTAGCGCGAGCAGATCAATAGTGTGGCCAATGTGCAAATTGGGGAGCACTTAACATGGCCTTGTTAGTCATTGGCGCAAATCCGGCATCATTGTAAAACAAAATGAATCTGCAAGCCAGGTCCCAGAGCAACGACCAAGGCTTTTGAAATGCCCGCCTAAGAGGGGAAGTTGGAAATCCCTGCCATTAACAGCTGCTCCTTGTGTATGTGCGTTTTCTGGGGACCCTTGCAAACACATGAGCCAGGGTGCCAGGAAAAGGTCAAATTATTTGATATCAAAAGAGATATCTAGTGCTATCAACGTCCAGGTCTGAACCACAGTAACACTACTGGCACCTAAGCCTCTCTGCATGCTTTTAGGAAAGGTAATTACTTCTCTTTCAGGCTCATGCAAAGAAGCAGGAGCTCTGGCAACAGGTCCTTGCCTATTGTCAGCTTGGGCATCTCAGGGCTGCTTCTGGATCCACTCACTGACTCTCCAGGATTTTTAGATACTGCAAATGGTAATGGGGAGGGGAGGACGGAAGAAGCTGTATGACACAGTAGGCAATGGCCAATTCTCCTCTTCCTCCTCTTCCTTCTCTTCTTCCTCCTCTTCCACCTCCTCCTCCTTCTCTTCACATTATTTCCCTGTCTTTGTAGGCCTGACCACTTGCACACGTACAACCCAGTTCAGTCTGAGATGAGCAAGAGCTGAGCTGAGAATTCACCATGCATCCCTTTATGCAAATTCTCTCTTGGGCCTCCCATTCAAATAGCAGCCCCAGCCAATGGGGAGAGGTTCAGATTTACATCCCAGCTCAGCTGAAAAACAATATCTTTGGCTCCAGTCCTTTCATTCTAATTATTCCATTCTAGAGTTGGGAAAAATGTCATTTCTCTACATTCCCCTTTTCCTTCTGGCTTTCTTCCCAGGTAGGTGCCTTGTTTAATTCTCTCAGCTTTCCCCCTAGAATCTATAAACCTGACTTGGAGTTTAAAAAAAAAATTAAAAAATTATCTGAGTGGTACTGAAGCAGTATTTGGCCAAGGTGGGAAATGGACACAATTTCTTACAAAGAAGCATTTCAGGAATAGATATACTGCTCAACTCATTTTCCTTCCTTTTCTTTTCCTCCCCCATCAAACAGGGTCATCATCCCAGGTCCAGTTAACAGAATCCGGGAAAGGGCTGTTGAAACCTGGAGAGACCCTTGAGTTGACCTGTACCGTCACTGGAACCTCTGTCTCTAGCAGCTACTGGTGGAGCTGGATACGGCAGGCTTCTGGAAAAGGATTCGAATGGATGGGAAGGTGGGGTGGAAGCTCATACTACAGCTCATCTTTCAGCAATCGAATCACCATCTCTGTGGATTCTTCTAACACCAAGTACTTTCTCCGGCTGTCTTCTGTGACCGCTGCCGACAGTGGAATGTACTACTGTGCGAGAGGCACAAAGGGACAGACTCCAGCAAGGGTTGTACAAAAACGGGAAGTGAGATACTACAATGCTGTGAGGGTGAGATAAGACAGATGCCTGTTTCTTCTTCAGGATTGTTTGCTGTTTGTATGTTTGTATGTTATACCCTTTTACTTTGTTGATCTTTTTTCCGGTAAATGGATACTTTGCATACATTAATCAGAAATGCTTGTTAAAATTTGGAGGCTCCAACATTTCACAGGTGAAAACTGGGACATATGTGAGCAAGTGGCATCAAAGTGTGGTCACAATATGAAAAGTAATTAATGGGGAAGGACACACAGGCGTTTTCTGCACTACACTCTTATAGCGCGATGATTCCACTTTCAACATCCTATGGAATCCTGGGGTTTGCAGTTTCAGGATGGGCCGCATGGCCCCTCCCGAAACTGCGCACGGGGCCCTGAGGTGATGTGCGACTGTGTACCATTTTCAGCTTAAAGCCGAAAATGAAAAAGTGTGTGCGCGGTCCCTGCCAGGCCCTGGAGCATCGTGCAAATGTGAGTGCATCGTGTGGACCGCTTCTCACATGTGCACGATGCTTGAGGGGCCCTTTCACATGGAAAATGCCATGTGAGAAGGGCCCATGGCTGCTTTCTGCTCCATGTGGAGCAGGAGAGAGGATAAGACAGCCAATGACTCCAGGAGGCTAGAAAGGACTCCGCAGAGCCCCATGCGGAGTCTCAGGAGCTGGGCCAGTTGCGCTTCCTGTCCAGTGCAGCCTGGGAAGGTCCCAGGCTGCACTGCAAAAGGAAGAGGTGGGGCTGTCACGCAAGCAGGAATCTCATGCGGAGCCAAAGGACCCCAGATGCGAGAGCCTCTCTCCAGAGGCTGCTTGTGCGAGCAGTGCACTCCAGTGCCAAGAAAAGGTGAATTGCGGAAAGGGTCATGGATCTGAAAGGTTATAGCCTTCCATGATCCTTCACTGCCTTCCCTGTCACTTGCCCCATGTAACACAGGAAGAGTAAGAGAAAGATCTCTGGATGTGTAGCTCCTGCCATGGGAATGAGCTGAGTCTGCTGGTGTGTATTGAAATTATATATTTTAATCATTGTAGAAGTAGATGTTGTAGCTCTCCATTAAGCTTCTCTGTGATTGCTACAAAGTATCCAGCATTAATTGGTTACTCCAACCATGTATCTCTACTGGGGCTCGATATCAATGGCTGATTGTTTTATTGCCTATTGTTACAATATATCTGGCTTGAGTGAGCAGAGACTGGCAAAAATGGAAGTGAAATCTGAAGACACACTGTGTTTTGGGAATCTGGTGTCTGTAGGATAAGGGCAGGAAATATGTGCTCAGCTCAAACCGGTCAAGGGCAGAGAGAAGTGGGAAAAAAGCGGGGGTCTGGGAACTGTCTGGGAAGCAGTGTGATGCTGAGATTTATGACTCTCACCAGTCATAGCTTTGCATGCCTAAAATCTGGAATGGCTATATACAAAAAAAGGTAAACTCCAGGTATGCTTTACTCTCAGCAACTTTGGTGGAAGTGTGCTTTGCTCGTATTCCCACAAATAAAGTTACTGTCTACCTCAGAGTGTGTGGGTTGTCCAATACATGACAGAGGTGTTAGTGCAGTTTAGGCCTACTTGGAGATACCCCTAGATATCATTTTGATATCATAATTTGGCTCTCTTCCACCACCCCTTTCCACGTGTTTGTGGGGGGCCCAGACAAGCACAGAACTAGGCTTGGCCACTAATTGCTGAACATTCCATTCTCCACCCAGGCAGGCCAGAAATAGCCAGATCCTTGCTTTAGGAGACCTCTCTGCAAACACCTTCATTATGTATGCACGCTGTTTACAAAGAACTCACTGCTCCAAGCAGGCACCCTGGCAAGTTGAATACTCAACTGCCAAGCACTGAGTATTTGCATACTGGCTAACTCTTTGTCAATTCAGACTTAACTCAATCATGCTAAATTCTGACCTTTCCAAAGCTTTGTCCCGCTCCTAAAACACATTGTTTTCCCCAGGTGAGGCATAGCCTGCAGTCACATTTCTCTCTATAAAAACTCCTGATTCCGAGACCATCCTCGGATCACTCCCGAGTTCCAGACCCCCTTGTTGCCACTTTGCTTGGTGAGCTTCCCCTCAGCTCCACGTGCTGAGCCACATCGAACCCCAGCATTGCTCTCTATCTTCTTTCCAGGCTTCATGAACAGGTTTCGTATCACCCGAATCAACTATCCCTCTGATAATCCCGCTGTCATACTCACACCTTTATTTTCCTTAGTTATCTGTGTTTATTTTATTTTATTTTATTTATTTATTTATAGCCCACCTCTCCATATGGATCGAGGCAGCAAACAACTTACAAATAGCATATATTTCGAAACATTTCTATACATGCCCCCAACAAGCTGGGTACTCATTTTACCGACCTGCGAAAGGATGGAAGGCTGAGTCAGGCAGGATTGAACTCACAACCTTGTGGCTTTCAGTACTGGCATTTTACCACTGTGCCACCAGGGCTGCGTGTGTTGCTTACATTGTGTGCCTGTATTTAATAAAGATCATTCATGATTTCCCACACGGTTTGCTTCTTGACTCGGCCTGACCCCATAAACATTGGGTTACAAGATCCTGCTGCGTTACCCTGCCTCTTGTAGTGCTAACCAGTTCTCTTGACTAATTTCCCCATCTTGTGTAATTGTAAGGTTATTTAGGTGTCCTTCCCAGGACCCCCAGTAAAGAGGGTAACAGAGGCACTTTTCGCACCTTACTTTTTCCCAACATGGGCATGCGGGGATCACGTGAGAAGCCTCTTGCAAGAGGTACTCATGTCCCCTCTGCTTCTCCTCCACACCAGCTCCATGCTGGCCGGAAGGAAGCATGAGGGCTCTGCCTCTTCCTTCCGCAGCACCACTGGGTACTTTCCCAGGCTGGGCTGGGGGAGGAAGCACGATGATCATGTCTCCAGAAGCTCCGCATGCAAGGTAAGTGTGTGTGGGGCCCAGGATTGATGTGTGATCGAGCATCATTTTCAGCAACAAGTCGAAAATGATATATTGTATGATCATCACCTACTGGCCCCTAGGGGTCCCCAGAACCCAGGTTAAGAACCTCAGAGAAGCCAGACCAGAGCAAGGCTAATGCTGTCTGGATAACTTTTGAGCAGAGAAGCCAAGACAGGGAGTGTAATCAGGCTAGGCATTTTACTTTTAAGAATTAAGGGGACCATCTAGGGTTTTCTTTGCTTTGACCCAATCCTTGGGTTGTTTAGGTTTGGCTCGGGGTACAAATGGAGATGCGGTGTGATCCTCCACAAACAGCACAGGAATGAATGAAGTGGCGTGGCCACCCAAGGCATGTCCCTTTGCTGCTTCCCCAGAACCAGGCTGGGAATAGGACGGTGAATTCTTAGGTAGCAGATGTCCACTATCAGTTCTGTCACTCCAAACTGGGTGAGCGGAGAGGGGGAGCATGCACACGATTGACTAATACTGCTTTACTTTTTCCCTGTATTAAATTCAGTTCACTTTGAACGGCATGATTGTTCTTGTTATTCCTTTTGCTTGTGATTTTCAGGCTGGCCAGAAGGTGACAGCCATGCCCCGCAAAGCCAAATGCCAACATGAAACCAAGCTGTTGCCAAACAAACATCTAAAAAGAATAAAAAAGACAAAAAGACAAAATAACATAACTAAACTACATATAACATCATAATTAATAAACAACAAAAAAGAAATGAAAAATACATCATATTTAAGCTCAACTAACAGTAAACTATACTAAACAAAACAAAATTATACATCTAATTGAAAATGATTCCTACCCTTGTTGCCAACAACTCCAAGTTATATAAATGCACTTAACTTACACTCATTACTTATAATTACTTTTTAAATTTGTTGCTCTTTATATTTATACTCCCAAACTTTTAATTTCTAAAGTTCTTAAACTTCTATTTCTAAAAGCAATATTGTTAACCAATTCAGAATACTATTATTTAATTCCATTATATTATTTCATAACTTATTTCTATTGATCAGTTAAAGTCTTTATTCAACATATTAATAGCAACAGTTTAGAATCATATTTAGTTTTCTTAATATTTTTCTCAGGATAACAATATACTATAAAAGTTTAAAAATGGCACAGTATTATGTAAAGTCAAAGACCTGAAATCATCAGTTCACCCTCATTTACCCTCAAAAATTCCATTAAACATCTCCATTCTAAAACAAATTCTTCAGAGATTCTCTTCAGTTTAGCAGATAATTTGTCCACTTCTACAACCATCAATCTGTTAAACCATTGAGTCATTGTTGGGATCTCCGTTTTCTTCCATTGCTTTGCGTAATTAATTCTTGTTGCCCATAACATACATTGAAGTATTTCCTGCTGTTGTTTGTCAATTTTGATATCGTCACACCAAATGCCTAATAAAAATAATTCAGGTTTCCTAACTATTTGACATTTCAAAATTCTTTGAATCATATTCTGTATTTCCATCCAAAAGTTTTTAGCCCTTTCACAGGTCCACCTCACTAGAAACAAAGTTCCTATATGTTCTTGATGGCTTGAACATATTCCAAGGCGGGGGGGGGAATCCAAAAAGCAAACTTTTATTTTGCCATTTTGTACAAGGGATGCCATTTTACAACACCATTGCATATAATGGGACTTGAGCCTCCCCAAGTTTTGGTATCCACAAGGAGTCCTGGAACCATCAACATCAATCTTCAGTCCTCCTCTTCTCTCTCCTGCCTGCTAACAGCCCGTCTTGTCATTCTCTTAAACTTTAAACTCTTAAAGGCAGGTTTAAACTCTGGCTGAACCATCCCTGAGACAGGGCGGGAAAGGGAGTGGTGGGCTGGGGCTTTTGGCAGGCAGGAGAAAGAGGGGAAGGATTGAAGACTGATGTTAACGGGAAGAAGTCTAAAGTCTGGCTGAAGCAATGAGTTGGCTAGGTGAGATAGGGAGAGGAGGAGGATTTGACAATAATGTTGATGGGAAGGGGTGACAACAATGTGGCCAGGTGGTAAACGGAGAGGAAGAGCTCAGGTCAGAGGTAAGGAAGCAAGAGGAAAGAATTCCAAGGGGATGGGAGAAAGAAGGAGTGTGTGTGGCTCCCCATCACCTTAACTTTTGCCTCCTTGCAAGCTCTGCCAAGGCAGAGGCAAGGGGAGAGGAGACTTCTGGAGGGGTGAAGGAAAGCACACATGTGCATTCTCCCTGCCATTGCTTTAACTTTTGCCTTGGCGTGAGTTCTCCATGCTGAGGAAGAAGAAAGGGAAGGAGAGGGGAGAGCTTCGGAGGGCACAAGGGAAGCACGTGCATATCTTCCCTCCCAATTGCCATACCTTTCGCCTCGGCATGCTTGCCATCTTTCTCCCTTCCAGCAAAACACAAGGGAATGAAAGGAGAAGGAGGCGTGCCCCCTCCAATAATCAGATTCTTGAGAGGCAAACCCACAAATGTGGAGGGAGAACTGGAATTGGCTTCTCAAAAAATGTGGGAAATAAGGAAGAGGTGGAGAGATGAGAATAAGGAGCAGGTGTAGCTCTCATTGAGCCATTAGCATAAAACTCCCTCACTGTTAATTGGGAAAAGCCTGGAAGGGGAGGTGGGACAGTGAAGGCCAGGAAGCCATTCAGTAAAAACAGACAAGTCACAAGCTGAGTTCTGTCAGTGCATCTTTTATTGCCAAGTCAAGTCCAAGGCCATTTCCTCACGAGTCTGTTATAGCGTGATGATTCCACTTTCAACTTCCTATGGAATCCTGGGGTTTGCAGTTTTGGGAGGGGTCACCTGGCCCCTCCCAAAACTGCAAACCCCAGGATTCCATAGGAGGTTGAAGGTGGGATAATCGCGCTATAAGAGACTCATGCAGAAATGGCCCAAGTGGTGTCATTGAAGTGACTCAAGTCTGAAATGACTCAAGTCTACAACACTGGAAAAGAGCATGAATAAAGAGCTACGTATCGTAGAGTCTCCTGCCCTCACTTACACATCCCTGGTTTCCCATTTCATTACAATGCAGTGTTTCACCTATTTATTTTGTGTGATTCTAATTCTGTCCAGATGCCTCTATTTAAGTGGAAGACTGGACAGCTATTCTTCACCCTGACTGGATCCGAATGATGTCTCTCCCTTTTACATAGGTCCTGTTAACAAAGCATGGGTTGCCTTTATGCAAATTGTCTAGTGGTTTCCATTCAAATATTGGGCTAGGAGTATGTTTGGCTCCACTTCAGCTCAGAGGGGAAACTCTGTATAGATTAATTCAGCTCTTATTTTTTAAAAAGGAAAAGCAAAAATGGAAGCACTCCTTCTCCCTCTCTTCCTCCTAATTCTGCTCCCAGGTGGGTTTCTCCTGAAGAACTCACCATTACTCTATGTTATCCTAAGATAGTGATGTGAAATGAACACAATCTTTTTTTGTTGTTTAACTAAACAGAGATGCGGCTGTCTAGAACAGTGCATCTGAGGTCTGCTAAGTTATCTTTACTAACTCTGGTCATCCCTGTGTGCCTTGCCTCCCTCTCAGATGCTTCCTCTCAGCTCCAGATGAAGGAATCTGGACCAGGACAAGTAAGACCTGGAGAAACCCTGGAGCTGACTTGCACAGTCACCGGGGGCTCTGTCACAAGCAGCAGCTATTGGAACTGGATACGTCAAGCTCCTGGGAAAGGGCTTGAATGGATGGGATACTGGACTGGCTCCACACGCTATGCACCATCCTTCCAGGGTCGAATCACCATCTCTGTGGACCCTTCCCAAACCAAATACTTTCTGCGTCTGGCCTCTCTGACAGCTGCCGACACCGCCACATATTACTGTGCAAGAGACACAGAGAGAAAGGCTAAGCCACAGCCTGTACAAAAAGGGGAAACACTCAGAAAACAGTGCTGTGGAGCTGACAGAGTGCAGTCTACTGGTTTTCCTTTAAAAATGCAAAAACATCTGTAGTTGCTTTAGTACTGAATATTTGGTAAACCACTTTTGAAGAGGAGGAGGAGGGGGAAGAGGAAGAGGAAGAGGAAGAAGAGGAGGAAAGAAAGAACTGGAGGAAGAACTGGTGGAGAAGAAGAAAGAAGAGGTGAAGGAGGAGAGGTGGAGATGAAAAAGAGGAAGAAGGAGGAAGAAGAGAAGAGGAATAAGAAGACGGGGTCGGAGAGAAGAAGAGATACAAGGGGAAGAAAATGGGGAGGGGAGGATGAGGAGGAAAGAGGAAGATGAAATATAAGAGGATAAGAATTAAGAGGAAGAAGAAGAGCAGCAGGAAGAAGAGAAAGAGAAGGAAGAGATGGAGGAGATCATATGCAATTCCATATCTCTCCCCCTCCTTGCAACTGTCAAGCTACTCTCAACCTTATCTCTATTTACCCTATAGAAACGCTTGATAGACTTTTTGAGGAAAACAAAAAAATATTTAATAACTTGGTTTTGGGGATTAAACTGAGTTAGTTGTTAGACAGCATGGCAGGACTATCCTACGTATATAAATATAGTAGCTGAAAAGATGGTCAGAAGTCTTTTATCTATACTTCAATTTTTCTTTCTAATTTTTTTTCTGTTTTGTTTAAATCTTTAATGTATGTTGGGAAAAGCCTCTTTTTTTAAAAAAAAAAAAACTAAACTCATATCAAGCTACAGGCATAGGATTCTAGCCATTATCTTTGTTTATATATCTCTTCATTTTACTTTCCAAAGGTGTCTCAAAATGGCTAATGAAATGTACACTGAAAGAAAGAGTGCTGAGACATTTATGCTGTAGGAGCTAACGTCTCAAATCAGCAAAATTCCCAGCTAGGATGGATGCAGTGAGTTAAAAGCTTCAGTTAAATATAAGTGACATTAGCATGAGTGGCTGAATAAACGAGTCCACAGACAGAAGGCCTGGTAAACCAAACTTTGCTTAATCACACAAAGAAACAGTGAAAAGAACTTTTTAAAGGCACAAAGGCCAATTTAAGGGCAACTTATTCATCTCCACCCAGCTGTTAGGCAGCATTGCTCATTCTTGTGCCCTGTTTGCACCTAGGCCTTTTGGCATGCTTTTAGGGCAGTCAGTTAGTTCTCTTCTAGACCCATGCAAAGAAGCAAAAGCTCTGGCAACAAGTCCTTGCCTCCTTGTCTATGGCCAGCTTGGTCCCCTCAGTGCTTCTTCTGCATCCACTCACAACCTCTCCAGCCTTTTTTAGATACTGCAAAAGGTAGTGGGGAGGGGAAGATGAAAGAAGCTTTGTGACAGGGTAGGCAATGGCCAATTCTTTTCCTCTTCCTCTTTCTCCTCTTCCACCTCACCATCGTCCATCTTCCTCCTCCTCTGGCTTCTCCTCTTCTTCTTCTTTTTCCTCTTCTTCTTCTCCTTCCTCCCTCTTACTCCTTCTCATACTTCTCCTCCTCCTCTTCTTCCTCTTTTTCTTCCTCCTCCTTGTTCCCCTCCTCCTGCTCTTCTTCTTCCTCCTCTTTCTCCTCTTCCTCTTCCCTCCTCCTCTTCCTCCTCCTCCCTACTTTGTCTCTACACACAGAGAAGTCTATCTGCTGGATCTTTTAAGAATCAGAGACTGGACACAACAAGAGATAGGCATCAATGGACAACTGGAGCTTCCATGTGGAGAGAAATACTGTATGTTACGAATTGGATAGCAAGGGACGCATTGCATCCCAAACATAGGTTGTTGTCAAATTTAACCAAGCCATTTCACCATTTTTTTCACCCTTTCTTCAATTTGATGCATATTACAACAAATAATAAATAAATGTGGAATCTCTAGAGTAGGTACTATATTTGAGACATTGTTCTTAAATTCTACAACAAAACAGCACTTAGTAAAGTATTCATTACTTGCAGAACTAGATTTCTCTCTTATTTGTCCTGTTTATCAAGATAAATAAGGATTTACTTAATCAAAGACAGTCTTTCAGTTCTCCTAACAAAACGGTAGTGACTTCTTAGAAGAATCTCAAAATTATTAATAAATTCAGACTTAGAGAACATTTTTATGAATCCCTCACTCTACATTTATTGAACAACATCACACTACAGTGTATTATTAGAAATATAAAAATCCTAGTCCTGATAGTATTTTGGAAAGAATGAAAAAAATTAAGAATGAAAAAATTAAAAATCTAGAATTTAATATTATTAATAATCTCACAGGGTATACTTTGCCAGAGATCCCAAAGATCATGCATACCAAAAATAACTGTGAACAATGCTGATTCATAGATGATTATTTAGTGACTCACAATAGCTAAAATATCTGATCATCGAGTTCTGGAATAAAAATAGTTTTATGACAACAAATTGGTTAAGGGAGATGTGAGACATGGCTTCAACATTCAACATGTAGAGAGGAGAGTTGAATCATCAACAGAATAATCCACACAGTAAAGGACAGGTTCTATCCACCCAAACATGGCATGGAAGAGTTTGTGAAAACTCCTGGTTGGTTAGGCTTAAGTGAAGGATATATCTGTTTTTTTATTGCTTGTTTTAACTCTTAATCATATTGGTTTAGACTTGCATCTTGGGAAGATAAGAGAATGTTGAAAAAGCAGTGATGAAAAGTTAGGCATCCCCCTCTCCTTTATTACTGAATACATATAAACAAGATGAAGGTGGTTTTCTGAGCAACATGGGGGAGAGAGAAAGAGGTCATGCATGGAAGTTAGGTTCTTTTGTAGACAGTCACTTGTGCCTCCATATATATATAAAATTCTCAGAAACCCTGAGAACACTGAAAGAGATTCAGCAGGTTCAGAAGCCATAAAGTCCATCTTTTCTGAGTGCCAGTGCCATGCACAGATTAGAACCCAAGGCTGAGATGCTGTTTGGACTTTGCTTGACTTCTGATCCAATATATTCTATTCCACTCTTTTAAGGTGCTCTACTTCTGGATCATTCCTCCTCACCTGAGGTTATTATATTAACCTTTTCATTTGTGATCCTCCCCTTTCACGTTATTTCACTGTCTTCATAGGCCTGACCACTTCCATACACACAACCCAGGCCATTTCCGCACTAGACTTTTATAGCGCTATGATTCCACTTGAAACATCCTATGGAATCCTGGAGTTTGCAGTTTCGGGAGGGGCTGGCCAGCCTCTCCCGAAACTGCAAGCCCCAGGATTCCATAGGAGGTTGAAAGTGGAATCATAGCGCTATAAATGTCTAGTGCAGAAATGGCTCCAATTAAGTTTTAGATGAGGAAGAGCTGAGGCTGAGAATGAACAAAGCATCTCTTTCGATTGGTTTTTCACAGGGCTTTATAACCAAAGCATCTTCTGATTTTATGCAAATTATCTCTTGGGCCTCTGACTCAAATAGCAGCCCCAGTCAGTGAGGAGAGGTCCAGATTAATGCTGCAGCTGAGCTGAAAAACAATATCATTGGCTCCAGTCCTTTCATTCTAATTACTCCCTTCTAGAGTTGGGAAAAATATGACATTTCTTTTCATTCCCTTCTTCCTCCTGGCTCTCCTACCAGGTAGGTGCCAGCTTTTCCCCCAGAATCTATAAACCTGACTATAAACACTTGCTGACTATGAGTTGAAATGTCTAAATAATTTATGTGGATGGTAGTAAAGTAGCATTAGGTCAAAATGGAAAATGGATGCAATTTCTCATGAAGAAGCATTTTGGGAATAGATACACCTCTAAACTCATTTTCCTTCCTTTTCTTCTGCTCTCCCACCAAACAGGGACTTCATCTGAGGTCCAGTTAACAGAATCCGGGAAAGGGCTGTTGAAACCTGGAGAGACCCTTGAGCTGACCTGTACTGTCACTGGAACCTCTGTCTCTAGCAGCTACTGGTGGAGCTGGATACGGCAGGCTTCTGGAAAAGGACTGGAATGGATGGGATGGTGGGGTGGAAGTTCATACTACAGCTCATCTTTCAGCAATCGAATCACCATCTCTGTGGATTCTTCTAACACCAAGTACTTTCTCCGGCTGTCCTCTGTGACTGCTGCTGACAGTGGAATGTACTACTGTGCGAGAGGCACAGAGGGACAGACTCCAGCAAGGGTTGTACAAAAACGGGAAGTGGGCTAGAACAATGCTGTGAGGGTGAGATAAGACAGATGCCTGTTTCTTCTTCAAGGCACTTAAAATAAGGAATGTTCTTTGCTGTTTGTATTTTATGGCCTTTTAGTTCATTGATATTTTTCCAGGAAATGGATCCTTTACATCCATTAATTGGAGATGCTTGTAAAAAGCTTGGAGGTTAAAAAAAAAACCTATTTCTTTCCCCAGAAAACCATATAATTCAGACTCTCCTGATAGGTTTCAGCAGCCAAAATATGCACAAAATCATCCCTATTTTGAAAACACATACAAAAAATAGTGGAAGTATATAAGGCATCTGATACATTTTTTTCATAGAATCATAGAGTTGGAAGAGACCGCAAAGGCCATTGAGTCCAATCCCCTGCCATGCAGGAATACACCAGGGAGCCCTGGTGGCGCAGTGGTTAAAAGCCAGTACTGCAAGCCACAAGGTTGTGAGTTCGATCCTGCCCGGCTCCAAGGTTGACTTAGCCTTTCATCCTTTCGCAGGTCGGTAAAATGAGTACTCAGCTTGTTGGGGGCATGTATAGAAATGTTTCGAAATACATGCTATTTGTAAGTTGTTCACCGCCTCGATCCATGTGGAGAGGCGGGATACAAATAAATAATAAATAAATAAAATAAATAAATACACCATCAATGCATTCCAGCTCCTTTCCTGTCTTGAGGTATTATGGGTCTGCACATACACACACATGAAAGACACAATGCCTTTTGCCTCTATGTACACAGTCTGCTATATGCAGACATTTTTTTCCCTTTCCTGTAGATGGAGCCATTGAACAATCATAGATCTGTGACTGAAGTGATTACTGGGAAATGTGAGCAATTTGCTGGATCTCTTTAGCAGGGTAATTAACATGGTAGGCACAGGTTAAATACTTTAACCAGCCTACCACCCACATACACGGTAACTGGCAGAGAAAGAAAACAAGCTAATTCTCCTCCATAAGGTATATAGAAGTAGTTTTATTCATAGATATTTGGGTATAATCAGCACAAGTTCATCTTCCTGAAGAAAATAAGAAAAAGAAAGTATTTCAGGTTTCAGAAAATCTGGAGCATGCCATCCAGAGAGAGCTTTAAAAGGACACATGCCTTATGGAGGAAGGCAGGGAGGAAAGAAGACCCCCTTCCCCCTCCAAGAAGACAAAGGAATTCTTGTGTGCTTTAGGAAGAGAGTGATGTCAACAAACAAAGAAGAAACATGTTATGCCTATACTCCTAGATAGTAACATGCAACCTAACTCCAATGAGCATAAGGTTGCATGCAAAAGTTGCAACCTCTAACAATGATGTGGTAAGAGTTATTTCTTTGTTCAAGTTGTATGCGCACCCCTTCCCTGGTTCTGCCACCATACAGACAAACTGACAGTCCTCCCTCCACATTTGTGGATATGATCTTGTAGATTTGATTATTCGCAAAGCATGTACATGACTCCCATCACCATTCTCCACCTCCCATTTCCTTGTACCGTATTTTGCCAGGTGCAGATAAGGAAGGCAAGCACCCGGACAAAAGGCAACAAATTGGGGGGAAGGCTCCCACAAGCTTTGCTTCTCCTCTCCAGAGCTGTCCCCCTCCAATTCCCTTGCCTCTGGCCTCAGCGCTGAGAACTGACACTGAGGCAATAGGCTAGGGAGGGGCAGGGAAAGCTTGCACAAACCTTCCTTCTCCCCTCCAGAACTCCCCCTGGCATGCAAAGGACAAGGGAATGAGAGGGAGGAGCCTGGAAGGGAATAGGTAGGGCACCATGGGGAGGAAGTTATTTGCATTTTTTCCACTTTTGTGAACGTTCTGCACACCAAACCCTCACAAAAGTGGAAGGGCCACTGTAGTTGTAATAATCACTTCCCTACCGGAGTGTGTTCCTCTATTGCAGCAAAAACAACTCTGATTTTTCTGACATTTAAATGTCTTAAAAAACTAGCGCAAGAGATTCCATGGACTAGAATCTGCGTCATCAGAAAGTCTGACAGTGAGAAAGGCATTATTAGTCCAGGACATTCTCAGAACCACTGCTAATCATATAAACCACCTGACTGTATTAATATATGACTCCAAAGAAGGATGGAAAGAATTTTCATTGTTATATTTTTCTGTACCCCACAACTGTCTTGATTTGGCAGGGAAAGCCCCGGGTAATTTTCTGTTGTCCCACTTTCTCAGCTGCTACTCAGATGTCCCAGTTTCCCTCTCTTCCTCTTCCTTTCCCCCTTCATCCTCAGCTTACTTCGACTGCTGTGAATTGAGTCCAAAGTGCAAACCTAGTTTGCACTCATTTAACTCAATGGGAAAGGAGAGGAGAGGGTAGAATCTTGCACTTCCTAAGTTCAGTACATACATTCTGGGGATTCTCTCTTTAAAAAGTAATTTTCTGCGTCCCTCATCATTAATCATTTTTGCTCCCTTTTTGGCTGGCCACATCCTACACTCTGTTCTGTCTGGGCTGTATGAGGACCTTTTTGCACTATACTGTTATATGGCTATTATTCCACTTTTAACCTCCTGTGGAATTCAGGGGGTTGTAGTTTACTGAGGCCTAAGAGCTCTCTGGCTGAGAATTCTAAATGCCCCCCTCTAAACTGCAAACCCCAGTAGTCTATTGGATGTTGAAGGTGGAATAATAGCACTATAACAGTGTAGTGAGGAAAGGCCCCGAGTCTCAGTTGTGATTTGTGAAATATCAGAGGGTGTGCCTTTCCCTGGCAAAACATGGGTTTTCTGACACTCAGGAAACCCATTTAGAAAGAATAACACAAAGGTGAGAATTTTGCCGAGGCAATTTGAACCCTGGCCTCTCAGTATCTTAGTCTGCTGTTCAAACCCCTACACTACATGGGTTCTTACAAGTGAGTGTAATAAGTGGTGGATCAGCCAGTTCATACAAATCTCCCAGTGACATTTCCCCTCTTTGAATAGCACTAACCAAGAGTTCCACATAACCTAGCTTTCACCCTTTTCCTATGAAAAGTAAAGACAGAAGAGAAGAACAGAGATAAAATCAATAGTGCTGATTCTTTTTTTTCCCTGAGCAACCCAGCAGGTTGAGAATTAAAGCATGGCATTACAAAAAATTGACTGTGCTCAAAGATTAGAATGTAATAAGCCGTGGTGGCGCAGTGGTTAAATGCCAGTACTGCAAGCCACAAGGTTGTGAGTTCAATCCTGCCCGGCTCCAAGGTTGACTCAGCCTTCCATCCTTTCGCAGGTCGGTAAAATGAGTACCCAGCTTGTTGGGGGCACGTATAGAAATGTTTCGAAATACATGCTAATAGACTTTGATTTCTGTCATTTTTTGCAGGTATCTTTACCAGTCCACAACTAACTGAATCTGGTCCAGGAGTGGTGAAGCCTAGAGGGTCCTTTAAACCAACCTGTTCATTTTCTGGGGAGCAAGTCAGTGATCACTACTGGAGCTAGAACCAGCAGGCTCCAAGGAAAGGGCTGGAATGGCTGGGCTTAATTCGGAGTACATTAGCTGGAGGAACCACCCAGCTCAATCCAGCATTCGGCAGCCAAATCAGCGTCAGCAGGGACATCGCCAAAATGAAGTCTGTCTTCATTTGAGCTCCCTGACAGCTGCAGACACAGCAGTGTATTACCGTGCAAGAGACACAGTGAACCAAAGCCACAGAGCAAAACCCATTCTGTTGAGTGTTCTCAGAAGACATAGCTCAGTGTCTGTCCAACTGGTAGAGATAGATGTTTGTTTTCAGCAGAAACTGAAGGAGCTCATCTGGAATACTGGGTCCAGTTCTGGGCACCACAATTTAGGAAGGATATTGATAAGGTGGACCATGTCCAGAGGTGGGCAACCAAAATGGTGAAAGGCCTGGAAACCATGCCCGATGACGAGCAGCTTAGGGAGCTGGGTATGTTTAGCCTGGATAAGAGAAGGTGAAAAGGTGACATGATAGCCATGTTTAAGAGACCTCATATGGAGATTGGAGTAAGTTTTTTTCTTGCTGCTGCAGGAACTAAGATACAGAGCAATGGCTTCAAACGATAGAAAAAGAGATTCCAACTAAACTTTAAGAACTTCCTGACAGTAAGAGCAGTTTGACAGTGGAATATGCTGCTTCGGAGTGTGGTGGTCTCCTTTGGAGATTCTTAGACAGAGGCTGGATGGCCATCGGTTGGGAATGGTTTGATTATGTATTCCTGCATGGCAGAGGGTTAGACAGGGTGGACCTCATGGTCTCTTCCAACTCTGTAATTCTATGATTCCATCGGCTTAGAGTATTCTCATATATAGAAGCTATCCATGTCATGATAGGGAGTTGTGAGACGGCAGAGTCGCTGTTTTTGTCCTACAGATGGAACCAAAGAATTAATTCTCTCTCTTGCCTTCCCTTCCTTTCTGACTCTCATTCACACACACACACACACACACACACATGCACCCTTTCTGTCTAACTGCCTTCATTTTGGGGAAACGGCTGAGTTATTCAAGGACATCGAGCTGTTTCATGATAATTGGTATATATAACAAAAACAAAACCTCTTTTGTGAATCGCCTCTTGCACATTCATTAGTGCTTGCTCCCTGGGGTGCTGTGACTGTCAACTGGATGAGGCGCATCTTGCCCCAGAAATCCATACAACTCAGACTCTCCCTATATGTTTCAGCAACCAAAAATGTTTACAGAATCATGCCTATTTTGGAAAACACATACAAAAATTAGTTGAAGTAAGTAACTGGTTAAAGCACTGGGAATAAAGATGAAGACACATTCTGATGTAACCTCACTTTCCTGATCATCTAATTATCTGCCTATCTATCTATCTATCTATCTATCTATCTATCTATCTATCTACCCAAATCTATCTATCTATCTATCTTGGCAGATATGTTTAATTGGCATAAAATAGAAATCACATACAATGACCAGATAAGGCCATGTGGAAGAGCACTGACTGGAAAAACAGGTCAGAGATGATCTCAGAGCACAGCTAATTTCAACTTAATGGCCATTGCAAGGAGAACAAAACGGAATCTCCTGAAAGACCAGAACCCCCATATCGGCCCTCTTTGCACTTTGCCTTCTTGCTCAAGCGGGAGGGAGGCTTGCGCGAGAAGGCTCCTCCGGGAGGCTGCCGCTTCCCCCTCCTTCCTTCCGCAGGCGAAGGAACGAGGAGGAAAGCGGCACTGGAGAGGGCTTGTCGCGCGAGCCGCCCTTCCCCCGCTCGCGCGAGAAGCGAGAGGCAGTCGCGCCCGCCCTCCCAGGCGCGCACGCGAAGCGGGAGGCTGTCGCGAGCAGCCCCCCGCCCGTGCAAAGCAGGATGCCGTCGCATCCGTCGCGCTAGCGCCCCGCCCCTTCCTTCCACTGGGGCGGAGGGAGGGAAGCGCGACTCGGCCGCCTCCCCGACGCTCCGCACAAAAGGTAAGTGCAGGTGGGTGCCGGGAGCGTTGCGCGAGCGCAGGGTGATTTTCGCTTCGACGCAAAAATCAAAAAACCCGCGCTCGCGCCGCTGCAGCCCCGTGAGAGCGCCGGAAGTGGGAGTGCGTCGTGCCTCCCACTCCCGCGAGGCTCACGGGCCTATTTCGCCCGGGAAAGCCTGTGCGAAAAGGGCCGATCCTCTAGAAAGCCAAGCCATAATAACTGCCCACCAACTTAATTTGACTCCCAGTCATTGGAAACTTCAAAGAAAGAGTTTCTGGTTGATTGATGACCCCGAGTCAGAAAAGCAGGAAGATTTCAAACAAATCCTCCCTACTATCTTTTTCCTGATCTCTGATTATTTGTTTTTTTTTCAAGAATAGGGTCTGTCCCACCAGGTATGTGCACCTATATTTATGTTCCTTGTTTGGGACTTTAGCTAGCTTTTCTCTCTCTCTTTCTCTCGCTCTCTCTCTTTTTTCAGGAGAATTTCCACCTTTGACTAGTGTCTGCTAGTTTAAAGGCTCCTGTCAGTCTTTTCCTTTGTCTGCTGATCTATCCCTTTGTTTTCCTAAAACAACAGCCTTCAAGATCAGGTGTAATATATATGTTTTTGTCCCTGCAACTCTTCCCTCTCTTAAGATTTTCAAACTTAGTAGTCCTTGTGTGGTTGTGTGAGTGAATGTTTCATGTGTGCGCTTGAGTATTTTTGCCAATTCTATCAAATAAAAGACCATTTAGAAGGACACTTGACTTTTCTTTCTTTCTCATGCAGTTTGACCCCATAGACATACGATAAAAGATCTCATTGTGTGCCCTGCCCTCCATTTTGCTAGGTAATGCTCTGCTAACTTCCCCAACTTTTATAAAATTCAGGTGTCCCTCCCAGGGACCCCCAGAAGCCATGGTAACACTGATTTCCTTTATTTCATAGAATCATTGAATCATAGAGTTGAAAGAGGCCATAAGACCATTGAGTCCAACCCCCTGCCATGCAGGAATACACCATCAAAGCATTCCCAACAGAAGGTCATCCAACCTCTGTTTAAAATCCTCCAAAGAGAGCCTCCACCACATTCTGAGCCAGTGCATTCCACTGTCGAACTGTTCTTACCATCAGAAAGTTCTTCCTAATGTTGATATGGAATCTCTTTTCCTGAAGTTTGAAGCCATCGCTCCATGTCCTAGTCTTTGGAGCAGCAGAAAACAGCTTGCTCCGTCTTCCATGGGATGTCATGTGGAAGATAAAGCAAGCCTGTTTTCTGCTGCTCTGAATATTTAATATTTAAACATAGCTATCATGTCAGCTCTTAATCTTCTCTTCTCTAGGCTAAGCATATCCAGCTCCCTAAGCCTGTTCTCACAGGGCATGGTCTCCAGGCCTTCTGCCATTTTAGTTGCCCTCTTCTGGACACATTCCAGCTTGTTCCACTTTGAACAAAATGGATGCCAAGCTTTGCCAATGTAAAGGTCAATCCACCTAGCCATAAATGGTGACAGGAAATGCCCTAGCAGGTGATCATCACACTGAGTGTAATAGTAGATGGATCAGTTGATGGGGGGAATTCTCTTTTTTGCCCCTCACTTTCCTTTAAGCAATATGTTCTTTGCACATAGCAAATCTATTTCTATTTCCATTATTAGGCAAATACATCTGGACACACAGTCACACACACACACACACACACACAGGTAGATTCTGCATTCTTTATTCTGTGTTTAGTGGTCTTCCAGACCCAACCCCATCAACTGTTTGTTGACTTCGCTCTCCATCTTGGTATGTTAAGATTCCTCCCTGCATTGCCTTCACAACCTGGCTTCATATAGAAGAAGACAAGAAACAAGGCTTTCCAAAGGACAGTTACCGTCAGCACTCCCAAAAAGGACACATGTACTACATTCTGAATTCATTATCACTTTTTTGTGCTTACATGGATTTGGGGATGACCCAAAGCACTACTCACAGGGGTGTGGGGGAGGGCAGAGACAAAAAATTGGGAGGAAGAAGAGTTTGAATATCAGTTATTATAAAACAGGTTTCCACGGGGGAAAAAAGTTTCCATATGTAATGTCAGAAGTAACCCAAATTAATCTGTTTGCGAGTTTCTCCAATCCTTGTCTTCCCCACCTCAAGTGAATCCAATTCTGCTTCATTGTACTGTTCTCAGATCCCCCAGTCTGAGACATTTCACTTCAATCTTCTTTTGCTTCAGGGAATGTAACCATCGCCCACTTCACCACAGATTCTCGATATCCAACCTTTCTCTCCTTTATCTTCTTTAACCTTGGGTGGTTTGTGAGACTCATTCTTGCATGTGAATTCTGAATTCTAAGAGCCATGTTGCAAAAACATTTCGGGGCAGGAGAGAGAAGCCCACACAATACCAGGTTTTTTGCAAAATCGAACACTGCTGCAGAGACAACAGTGCATTTTTGCCGTGAACACTGGTTTTACTGCAACAACGTTGTACAAGAAATTTTTTACTTAAAAGGCCAAAAGTGAGGGGAAGTCATTAAGGTGTGTTCACATTCACATTCACATTCAGGGAGAAGAAAGAAGAAGAGCCATAGGCAAAGCCCACCTTTGGACTGAGCAACCCAGAGACTACAGGCAAAGCCTCCCTTGGGATAGTACACATTTTCTCTTTTCTCAAAAATTGGTAGGGAGTCCAGCAAGAAGGAGACGGCCAAAGATCAGGACAAACTTGTGGATTTCACAGATGTTCCATTAACCTAGTCTAAAAAAAGACAGAGACAGACAGACAGACAGACTTGTAGTGACCTGAGCATTAGATACCCAATTTAATTCTCTTAGCTTCATGCCTAGAACCCGGGGAACTATAGTTGGGCAACATGGCTGGAAACAACTTCTTGGCATTCTTAGTTTCATACATGCGCACAGCAGCTATCAGGATGCCATTGTGGAAAGGATTGTTCATTAAAACAGTTGAAGGCTATGCTGCCAGCCTCTCCATAAATGCCAGCCCTTACAAAACTCACTGAAGCCATGCTCTCTTTGGCCAGGAGGGAGCAGTACATAGACATTCAAAATGGTTGCTGTGTGTTTATCGTGGCAAACAGACCCTTAAATCCTCTGACTGACAAATGCATGCAAATAAGCCTCCAGAACCTCCTTTTAAAAAACACATCCTCACATCTAGGAGATCTACTGGCTTTGAGATCTCTTCATAGGTCATTCCCAGACCTTGGAGTGAAACCCTGAAAATATCATGGAGTTGTTCGTCTGGTCCTTCATCTTCTTAATGCTCCACCCATTCTGTAAGTATGCAGGTGGGATAGACCTGGGCTCCATCATTCTGAGGGTATTCTGCGAAGATGCCTCTGACACACACCACCCTGTCTTAAGAATTTTTTTCTCCAGATTTATTGAGAGAAAGTATGGCTTTGCCTTCCTCTGAGGCTGAGTGAGTGTAATGTGCCCAAAGCCACTGGGTGGGTTTTCATGGCTGAGCAAGAATTTGAACCCTAGTCCTGCAAAGCAGTAATTTAAGGATCAAGCCATTACACTGGGCTGATTCTGAATATGTTAGAACATATTGATTACTTTCTTTCTTGGACATATTCAGGAAACCTACTGGCATCGGTGGGTCATTGCTCTTGGCATACCCAGGCTCATCTGAGAGAGTAAATGTTTTTCTTCTTTTTACATTTTATATTCATCTGTGCCACCATCCATCCTTTGCACAGATGTAGTAGGCTGCTATCCAGTACTGCATAAAGAAATTAAACCTAAAAATGAAGAAAAACTATTATTAGAAAATTTTTAATTTCTCTCTTTCTCACAAAGGGGTCCTCTCAGAGGTACAACTACGGCAACCAGGATCGGTCACAACAAAGCCTGGAGAAACTCTCAGCCTGACCTGTTCCGTCACTCTTTCTGATGATTTTGAGGATTATGCATGGAGCTGGATCCGACAGCCTCCAGGAAAAGGCCTTGAATGGATGGGAGACATATTCCTACTTCGTGAAAGCCTTGGACAAGATGCTAGAAGCTACTCTCCATCTCTTGAAGGCCGGATAACCATCTCAGCAGATTCTTCCAAGAAGGAGTTTTCCCTTCAGCTGAGCTCCCCGACATCTGAAGACACCGGGACGTATTACTGTGCCGGAGATGCACAGTGAGCAGAATGAGCTGGAGAACCAGACAAAATCCCTGAAGGGGAAGTGGTTTACGAAGAAGCTGATCTTGTGCTCTTGGCACACCACATGCCTAAAGACAGAGAGCCACCACTATGTAGAGGTTTGAGTGCGGGACAAGGACATGGATGGATCAGAGCTGAATCCCCACTCATTCATAGACACCCACTGGGTAGCCGTGGACAAGTGCCACTCTCTCAGCCTCAAAGGAAGACACTCCCCCTCTGAACAAATTCTCCCAAGAAAACCAGGAGATTGGTTGGCCTTAGGGTTGCCCCCAGAGGCACACAACAACAGCAACAACAACAACAACAACAACGTGTAAAGACATTTGGCCTGCCAAAGTCAATAACTCATTGATCCAAACAACTCTCAGAATTGTTCCATATGACTGAGAAAATTGAAATTAGTTCGGCCCCTGTTTTTTTTTCACAAAGGGATATAGAAATGCCTAGTGATGTAGGCTCGAGTCAATAGACTCAGACTCAAGTCGGACTTAAGTCACTTTAGTGACTCGACTCGGACACAACTTGGCCATAAATGATGCATTGACTCGACTCAACTCAAGATTTGTATATTTTTAATGGCTGACTTGATGCCCTTGGTTCTGTAACATAACACATTCATCCAGAAACCTTTCAACTTTGAACAACCTTTCCCTCTGGGTAACACAGTGACACTGACAACCTTTTCTCACGGGGTGCAGAAATCGTGCCGCTACGATCCAGGTGGGTTTTCCTTTAATCCCCGCTAACACGGACTGAAATTTTAGGAGCATTCTCACGACTCCATAGAGAAAAGGCTTAGGCAGCATCAGTGCATTCACACAATATTACCACGGCCACTCCCATAGGTGTTCTTTCCCCGCCCTGTCTGGCAGTGATTGGCTGTGCTCAATTTGTAAAAGAAACACTTTGAGCATCATCATGGACGTCAGTATGCACACGTGTCCCCTTACATCCTCTAACAAACCCCCACCCCACCCTGTCCTGCGCCTTTCTTTGGAGCTGCCGTGGAGACGTTTTCCCCCTCTGTCTTTCTGCTTGCTTTCTACTGTTTTGTGTATGGAGCACGAGCTGCTGACGAACATTGCTGGGGTGCTAGCCCCGCTAATGATGGTCCTTTCAGCCCTGATAGCAGGACTGGAAAGCACTAGGGGTGGTCTTGTCGCTTCTGCTGGCCACGCCTAAATCCCTCCCTCTCTTGATCCCCTGCACGAATCAGTACAGACCATCGCTTTTTCACGAAATGACGAGCGCGGATTGGAGGAAAAAAACCACATTTCTTCTGGTTTTTTAAAAGTGCGCACGAATGCTGGATGGTGGCTTCCCCGCTCGGATTGAGGCGAGAATCAAAAAAATTAAATGCGACCCGATTCTCTCTAAGGTGAAAAAGGTCCCCGTTCGAGGTCGACCTGGGAAGATTTAATTACCCCGTGAGAAAAGGGCCTGAGTAAGCCAGAGACTAGGAGCTATGTTGCAAAAACCATTTTTCGTGGCAGAGAGGAAGCCTATCCAAAGTTTTGTGCAAAATCAAACACTGCTGCACAGACCTGTTCCGTCACTCTTTCTGATGCGTTTTTGCCATTAAACACTGGTTTTACTGCAAAAATGTTGTACAAGAAATTTTTCACATGAAAGGGCAAAAATGAAGGGAAATCATCCAGATGTGTTCACACTCTCACTCAAGGAGAAGAAACCTTTTGAAATTGTTGGTTCTCATATCCAGGAATGAAAGAAGTGAAGATTTGCAGATCTGATAGCTACAAAAGATTATGGGAATAGGCAAAGTCTCCCTTGGGATGATATACATTCTCTCTTTTCTCAAAAACTGGTAGGGAGCCCAGCAAGAAAAAGATGACCACCAACTGGGACAAATTTGTGGATTTCACAGATGTTCTACCAACCTGGTCTTTAAAAAAAACAAAAACCCTGAGACTTGTAATGACTTGAGACTTTGGACATTTCCACATTGAGTAATAAAAACGGTGCAGTGCGTCCCCCATGGAGGATGTCTGCACCTTGGAGCAGACTGGGTCTGGACTACTTAGTGTAGATCCACACGTCAGTCCACTCCAGAACGACTCCAAGTGGTCCTCCAGCATGCTTTTGAAAGACCTGTTTTTTCTGGTCTTTCAAAAGCACGGAGCATGCCACTGCGAGCCTGATCCCTTGTGCAGATCCGCAGGCTCACACCAATGCCAAGAGGCCTTTCTGGAAAGCATTGCTCTTTAAAAACCATTGAAATCTCAGCTGTGATGCCAGCCCTTACAAAACTCACTGATGCCATACTCTCCTTGGCCAGGAGGGGGCAGTACAGAGACACTCAAAAAGGCCATGGGTTTCTTCATCATGGCAAACAAACTCTTAAATCCTCTGACTAACAAATGCATGCAAATAAGCCTCCAGGAACCTGCTTTTAAAACACCAGTCCTCATATCCAAGAGATCTACTGGCTCTGTGATCCCTTCATAGGCCATTCCCAGACCCTGTAGTGAAACCCTAAAAGTTATCATGGATGTGTTCATCTGCTCCTTGGTTTTCTTAATGGTCTATCCATTCTGTAAGTATGTAGGCGGAACAGACGTGGGCTCCACCGTTCTTAGGGTATTCTGGTTAAACGAGTCTGACTCATCTCACCTTATCCTAGGATTTTCTTGCCAATTTCTTGCCCAGATTTATTCAGAGAAGGTTTGCCCCTGCCTTCCTCTGAGGTTGAGACAATGTGACTTGCCTAAGGTCACCAGGTGAGTTGCTATGGCTGACCAGAGATTTCAGCCCTACTGTCCGAGAGTCCTAGGACAATACTCAAACTACGACACCATCCTGGTTCTGTATATGTCTGAACAGATTACTTACCTGGGCATATCCAGGAAACCATCTGACATCATGGGGACTTTCCACATGGCACATCCAGTCTCATCTGGCAATCTGGCAATTTTTTTTTTATTAGAAAACTTTTAATTTCTCTTTCTCTCACAAAGGGGTCCTCTCAGAGGTGCAGTTACGCCAACCAGGATCGGCCACAGCAAAACCTGGACAGACTCTCAGCCTGACCTGTTCCATCACTCTTTCTGATGATTTTGATCATTATGAATGGAGCTGGATCCAACAGCCTCCTGGAAAAGGCCTTGAATGGATGGGGTATATAAGCCTCATCCTTGAAAGCCTTGGACTAGATGCTACAGGCTACTCTCCATCTCTCAAAGGCCAGATAACAATCTCAGCAGATTCTTCTAAGAAAGAGGTTTCCCTTCAGCTGAACTCTCTGACATCTGAAGACACAGGGATGTATTACTGTGCCAGAAGAGCACAGAGAGCAGAGTGAGCTGGAGAACCAGACAAAATCCCTGAAGGGGAAGTGGTTTACGAACAAGCTGATCTTGTGCTCTTGGCACACCACATGCCTAAAGACTTAGAACCATCATGGCATAGTAGAGTGTAGGATTGGGACACTGATTGATCAGGCTCTCAATCTCCACTCAGGCATAGATTCCCACTGAGTAACTGTGAACAAGTGACACTCTGCTTTCAGAGGATGGAAAGGGCAACCCCCTTCTGTATAAATTTTGCAGATTCCTCATTCTCCCTAAAGAAAGCATGACAGTTTGCAATCACCAAGGCTATGCCCTTACCTGTAGAAACACATTAGCAAGCAAACAAACAGGCATTTCTTTTGAGTAAGTAGTAATTTCCCAGGGTATTAACCCCTTTTAGGGAAGGATGGAGACTGGATCTGTAAGAGGCAGATTCCCACAGCAGAGTTTGTAAGGTACAGTTAGGACTCTCTACCCTACCTTTTCATCAGGTGTCAGCTAATATACCAATTCGTAGGACTACTTCCATTTCTTCTTCCTGATTCCATATTATCATAGAACATCTGACAGTCTTCCCAGACTTGAATCCTAAACAAGTTTTTCTTTCTTTCATTACAAGACAGAACATGAGCAGACACTGTCATGGAATTCATGCTCTCTATTCTATCACCTCTAGGTTTCACTGAGTTATAGACCCCTTTTTAATCCTTTGTTAGAAAACCCTTTAATATTCTACAAGCACAGGCTGATACGTCATCATCTGAAACCCCTCCAGCCTGTGACATTAAGCCAGTGTAAGAAGTTTTGGAGTTATTGTACAAGAAGCAATAGAAGAGATCCTGTTCCATATCCCCATACCATGTATAACTCCCACTATTGGCTGATGTTAGGTATTGTCTATGCAATACTCCACTCCTAGAATAACCCACAAAGGAATGTAATTGGGACACAATAAAAGTTCTGCTTTCTAAGGGAACCAAGTAGTCAATCCATCAGATGCTCTGATATCAGTCCCAGTTGACCTGCTCTAATTGACAGCAGCTCGCCAAGAAGCGCCCAACCAATACCAGAGCTGGTACATATTATCCCAAAAATCCCTATTCCTCTACTAGTCTCAACCTAGGACATTTTAAAATCTAGTAAGACTTCAACTGAAATCATCCAAGCCAAGAGCAGAGAGGAGGGGAGATGGCTCAGATGACCAGTATAGGCAGCCAATGTTAGTCTTGGACACGATGTCAGATGAGAATGGATGAGATAGTGGAGTCGCTTCAGAAGTGATGAAGAAACGACTGAACCATTTCTTTCCAAAGCCACATCCTTTCCAAACCTCGTTCTTTCTGACACTGAGACCTGTTACAGCTACAGTCCCTGGGTTACCCCTCTGGGAGACACAGTGACACTGAGTAACCCAGAAACTAAGAACCACGTTGCAAAAACCATTTTGGGGGCAGGGAGAAGCACACACAACATCATGTTTTGTGCAAAATCAAACACTGCTGCAGAGACAACACTGCATTTTGTGCATTAAACACCAGCTTTACTACAAAAAATGTTGTATAAGAAATTTTTCACATAAAAGGCCAAAGGTGAGGGGGGATCATCCAGAAGCATTCACACTCTCACTCGGGGAGAAGAAACCTTTTGATATTGTTCATTCTCATGTCTCAGAAGGAAAGAAGTGAAGGTTTACATGGTTGGTAGCTGCAAAGTATTATGTGAGTAGTCAAAGCTTCCCTTTGGATGGTACACATTCTCTCTTTTCTCAAAAAGAGGTGTGGAGCCCAGCAAAAAGGAGGGGACCAGCAATCAGGACAACCTTGTGGATTAAACAGATGTTCTGTTAACCTAGTTTGGAAAAAAATAAACCGAGACCTGTATTGACCGAGTGTTTGATATCTAATTTAGTTCTCTTGGCTGCACAAATAGAACCCTGCAGATTGTAATTTGGCAAAATGGATGAAAATGGATTTTTTGTGATTCACACCTTCACATATACGCTCACAGATCACTGCCACACATACACACAGCAGTTGCCATGATCCTTTTGTAGAAAGCATTGCCCATTAAAACAGTTCAAGAGTTGTTGTGGGTTTTTCGGGCTATGAGGCCGTGTTCTAGTAGTATTTCCTCCTGACGTTTCGCCTGCGTCTGTGGCTGGCATCTTCAGAGGATCTGGAGACATGGAGGTAGAATGGAGTATATATACTTGTGTGATCTCCGGCTGGGAGGGATTTTCCTTCAACTTTACACAAAACAGTTCAATTCTCTGCTGCCAATCTCTCCATGAACCCCAGCCCTTATACTACTCACTGAAGCCATATTCATCTTGGTCAAGAGGGGGTAGCAGAGAGACTACAAGGGGGCAACAGAGAGACTGCAGATACTACAAGCTACTCTCCATCTATCCAAGGCCGGATAACAATCTCAGCAGATTCTTCCAAGAAGGAATTTTCCCTTCTGCTGAGCTCCCTGACAGCTGAAGACACCAGGACGTATTACTGTGCCGGAGGAGCACACTGAGCTGGAGAACCAGACAAAAACGTGGAAGGGGAAGTGGTTTATGAAGAAGCTGATCTTGTGCACTTATCATACTGTATGCATAAGGAGAAGGAGCCAGCACAGTGTAGGGGTTTGAGTATTGGACGAGGATGCTGAATGACTAGGGTTTCAATCCCTACTCAGCCATGGACATCCAGTGAGCACCCATGGACAAGTGACACTCTCTTAGCCTTTAGAAGAAGGCAAGGGCAACTCCCTGTCTGAACAAATTTTCCCAAGACAATCCCAAAATTAGTTCACCATAGGGTCACATAAGTCAATAGTGACCTGAAGTCACACAACAATAATTACAACAATAGCACATGAAGACATTTGGCCTGTCTAATTCACTTATCATTGAGGCAAACTACTCTTAGAAAAGTTCGTTATGGATGAGAAAACTGAAATTGGGTGTAACAGTTGTGGCGGGGGGCGGGAATCCTGCAAATAAAAGAGTCAGGTTTTGAAAATGAGGTATTTCTGCATCTATCCATGAAAACAGGAGATGAAATATGGATTCCAAAATAGATGAGATTCACCCAGATTATATTATCCCAAAGTTTTGATTCCTTTATTAGTTTCAGTAGGGGACATTTTCAAATCTAATAGAATCATTGAATCATAAGGTTGGAAGAGACCACAATGGCCATCAAGTCAAACCCCTTGCCATGGGGAACATACACTCAAAGCACCCCCAGCAAATGCCATTTAGCCTCTGTTGAAGAACCTCCAAAGAAGGAGATTCCACCACACTCCAAGGAAGCATATCCCACTGTCAAACAGCTCCAACTGTCAGGAAGTTCTTCTGATGTTTAGGTGACATCTCTTTTCCTATAGTTTGAATCCATTGTGTCCTAGTTTCTGGAGCAGCAGAAAACAAACTTGCTGCATCTTCAACATGATATCCCTTCAAATATTTAAACATGGTTATCATGTCACCTCTTAATTTTTTCTTTTCCAGGCTAAACATACCCAGCTCCCAAAGCTGCTCCTCATAAGGCATGTTTCCAGATGCTTCACCAATTTGGTTGCCCTCCTGGGATATGTTCTAGCTTGTCAACATTCTTCTTGAATTTGCGGTGCCCAGAAATGGACACAATATTCCGTGTGAGGTCTAACCAAAGCAGAACAGAGTGGTATTATTACTTCCCTTGATCTCAACACTGTACTACTATTGAAGCAACTCAGAATCACATTGGCCTTTTTAAGCTGCCACACCACACTGCTCACTCATGTTCAGCTTGTGGTTGACCTGCCGGCCCCTCTCAAAACTGCAAACCCCAGGATTCCATAGGATGTTGAAAGTGGAATAATCGCGCTATAAGAGTGTAGTGCGGAAATGGCCTGAGACTCTTAGATCTCTTTCACACGTACTGTTTGCTGAAAAGGTGGATAAGGTAAACTAATGTTGCAAAAGATAAAGTATAAGTTGTAGTACAGCAATGTTAAAAGTAATAGTGTATTGTTTGTTAAATAGAAACAATGTATGTATGGAATGTAAACTCAGATTCAATTGGAAAAAAGATGCTTGGAAGCAAAAGGGGGATTTTTTTTTATTCTGTATTCAAAATTTCAATAAAAATTATTAAAAAAAACAGTTCGAGTGTCTGCTGCAAATCTCTCCATGAATGCCAGCTCTTACGAAACTCACTGAAGCCATATTATCCTTGGCCAAGAGGGGGCAGCAGAGAGACCCCAAAAAGGCCATGGGTTTCTTCATCACGCCAGGAAGACTCTTAAATCCCCTGACTGACAAATGCATGCAAATAAGCCCTCAGGAACAACCTTTTAAAACACAGATCTCACATCCAGGAGATCTACTGGCACTGAGATTTCTTCATAGGCCATTCCCAGACCTGGGAGCGAAACCCAGAAAATATCATGGATTTGTTCATCTGGTCTTTCATTTTCTTAATGGTCCATCCATTCAGTAAGTATGCAGGTGGGATAGACCTGGGCTCCACCACTCTTAGGGTATGATAACAAGATGACTCTGACTCATGCAACTATTTCTTAAGGTTTTCTTGCCCAGATTTATTCAAAGAAAGTTTGCTCTTGCCTTCTTCTTGAGGCTGAGAGAGTGTGACTTCCCCAAGATCACCAGTGGGTTTCTATGGCTGACCAGAGATTTGAACTCTTGTGTCCCAGAGTCCTAATCCAAGACTCAAACCGCTATACTATGCTGGTTCTGAATATGTCTGAACATATTACTTACTTCCTCGGGCATTTTCGGGAAACCATCTGGCATCAGTGGGACTTTCCTCTTGACACCTCCAGCCTCATCTGTCTTTTGGCAAGCTGAATGGCCTCCCTCTTTTTATGTGTTATATCTATCTGTACCACCATCCACTCTTTGCACCTGCTGCAATAGACTGTTTTCCAGTACTGTGTGAAAATGTTTAGTCATAAAGATTTAAAAAAGCTATTTTATATTAATAATATTTCCTTTCCCTGTTTCTCTCTCAAAGAGGTCCTCTCAGAGGTGCAGTTACGCCAACCAGCATCAGTCACAGCAAAGCCTGGAGAGACTCTCAGCCTGACCTGTTCCATCACTCTTTCTGATGATTTTGAGAATTATGCATGGAGCTGGATCCGACAGCCTCCAGGAAAAGGCCTTGAATGGATGGGATACATATACCTATATCTTGAAAGCCTTGGAGCAGATGCTACAGGCTACACTTCGTCTCTCCAAGGCAGGATAACAATCTCAGCAGATTCTTCCAAGAAGGAGTTTTCCCTCCAGTTGAGCTCCATGACAGTTGAAGACACCGGGACGTATTACTGTGCCAAAGAAGCACAGTGAGCAGAGTGAGCTGGAGAGCCAGACAAAAACGCAGAAAGGGAAGTGGCTTATGAACAAGCTGATCTTGTTCTCTTGACACACTATGTGCCTAAAGACAGAGAGCCAGCACGATGTAGAGGTTTGAGTGTGGGACAAGGACATGGACTGATCGGAGTCTGAATCCCCACTCATTCATAGGCACCCAATGGGTAGCAGTGGATGAGTGCCACTCTCTCATCCTCAGAGAAAGACACTCCCTCTCTGAACAGATTCTCCCAAGAAAACCATGAGATTGGTTTGCCTTAGAGTTGCCCTCACAAGGCACACAACAACCACAACAATGGCCCATCCATTCTGTAATATGCAGGTGGGATAGACCTGGACTCCATCATTCTGAGGGTATTCTGTGAAGATGACTCTGATGCATACCTCCCTGTCTTAGGATTTTCTTGCCTGGATTTAGTAAGAGAAGGTGTGTCCTTGCCTTCCTCTGAGGCTGAGACAGTGTAATGTGCCCAAGGTCACCGGGTGGGTTTTTGCAGGTGAGTAGGAATTTGAACCCGAGTCCTGCAGAGCCATAAATCCAAGGTTCAAACCACTACACCAGGATGCCCTGAATATGTCTGAACATATTACTTCCTTACTAGTGCATGTTTGGAAAACCATGTGGCAACAGTGGGTCATCTCGTTCTTGGCACATCCAGGCTCATCTTTCGGCAAAGTGAATGGCCTCCTCCTTTTTATGTATTTTATCTATCTGTACCACCATCCACTCTTTCCACCTGATGCAATAGTCTGTTTTCCACGACTGTGTGGACATGTTTAGTCCTAAAGATGAAAAAAAAGGCTATTGTATATTAAAAACATTTCTTTTCCCTGTTTCTCTCACAAAGCGGTCCTCTCACAGATGCAGATACACCAACCAGGATCAGTCATAGCAGAGCCTTGGAGAGACTCTCAGGCTGACATGCTCCATCACTCTTTCTGATGATTTTGAAGATTATGGTAGTTTTGAATCAGATGCATGGGGCTGGATCCAATAACCTCCAGGAAAAGGCCTTGAATGGGTGGGAGCTATAGACCTACTTCATGAAAGCCTTAGACAAGAAAGTACAATCTACGGTCCATCTCTCCAAGGCCGGATAACAATCTTAGCAGATTCTTCCAAGAAAGATGTTTCCCTTCAGCTGAGCTCCCTGACAGCCGAAGACACTGGGACGTATTACTGTGCCAAAGGAGCACAGTGAGCAGAGTGAGTTGGAGAACCAGACAAAAACATGGAAGGGGAAGTGGCTTATGGACAAGCTGATCTTGTGCTCTTAATACACTGTATGCCTCAAGACAGGGGCCATTTCTGCACTAGCTTGTTACAGCGCGATGATTCCACTTTCAACATCCTCTGGAATCCTTGGATTTGCAGTTTTGGGAGGGGCCAGCTGGCCCCTCCCGAAACTGCAAGCCCCAGGATTCCAGAGGATGTTGAAAGTGAAATCATCATGCTATAACAGGCTAGTGTGGAAATGCCCAGGGAGTCAGCACAGTAAAGGGGTTTGAGTGTGGGATGAAGACATGGACAGTTTAGGGTCTGCAATCCCCATTCAGCCATGGATGCCCAAAGGGCGACCATGGGCAAGTGACACTCTCTCAGCCTCAGAGTAAGGCAAGGATACTCTTCCTCTGAACAACTTCTCCCAAGAAAATCCCAAGATAGGTTTGCCTTAGGGTGTCCATGAGTCAGAAAGAATTTGAAGGCACACAAGAACAACAATATATAAAGACTTTTGGCCTGCCCAACTCACTGATTCCTTGATGCAAACAACTCTTACAACAGTTCCATTTGGCTGAGAAAACTGAACTTCGGTGTAGCGGTTGTGAAGAAAAAATCCAGACCCTATTTCTGAAGGTGGAGGGGTCAAGTTTTGGAAATGAGTTCTTTCTGCCTCTGTGCATGAAAACAGTTGGCCAAATATGGATTCTAAAATAGATGGGATTTGCCGTCACAATACTGGAGCTGGTACATATTATCCTAAAGATTCCAATTGCTTTAATAGCCTCAGTAGGGGACAGTGATGTATTTAAGTCTTTTACTCCAAAAGTCTCAAGTGAAGTCTCAAGTCTCCACCTTCAAGTCTCAAATCGAGTCTCAAATCCTTGAAGATACTTTCAACTCAAGTCTCAAGTCTGGGAGCCAACTTTATACCACAACCAAAATTCCAGAATTATTGGATAGAGAGAAATAAATTCAGTTTTAACAATTTAAGCAGAGTTGGCTCTCCACATTTGCAGTTTTGCCATCTGCAGCTTTGGAAGTGGGGGATAGGATCCTATCTTACTCCCCATTACTGAAGATTCAAAAACTTTAGAAAGAAGAATCGTTCCTCCTGAAGCCCATTGCTTAACAAATTTGCTGTTTCCCTCTGAGAAATGCACCCTGAACTCTGGGGGTGAGTCTTGTCTTTTGCACTTAGGAAACGTTTTATAAGGCTCCTCTGATATGCAGCAGGGACAGGCTGTTGAACAGACCTCAAGACCAGCTCAAGCCCATTGCCTAACCTGTTTGCTGTTCCCCTCTGAGAAAGGCACCCACACTTTGGGCTTGAGACAGATTGTTATGTGACCAGTAGACAAAAAGAGATGGAGGCATTGTTCAAAGTCGTAAATGTGTTATGTTAACTGAACCAAGGATATCAAGTCAGCCATTAAAAATATACAAGTCTTGAGTCGAGTTGAGTCAGTGCATCATTTATGGCCGAGTCGAGTCTGAGTCAAGTCACTGAAGCGACTTAAGTCCGACTTGAGTCTGAGTCTATCAATTCGAGTCTACATCGCTGACAGGGGACATTTTGAAATCTAATAGAACCTCAATTTAAATCACCCAAGCCAAGAGCAGAGACAAGGGGAGATGTTTCAGATGACCATTGCAAGCAGTGACTGTTTGCCTTGGATACGATGTCAGGTGAGAATGGGTGGGATAGCTGGGTGGCTTCAGAAGCAATGAGGAAAGGCTGAACCACACCATTCCAAAGCCACATTCTTTCCAAACTTTATTCTTTCTGAGGCTGAGACCAGGGCTGCAGTTGCTGGGTTACCCTCTGGGAGACACAAGGGGACTGAGTAACCCATAGATTAAGATTTGAGAGGCGAAGTGCATCAAAAATGATGCAGGGATCATTTCTGCAGAAATAACAGTGTATTTTGTGAACTATACACTGTTTTTGCATTAAAATGTTGTACCAGAAATTTTTCACAAAAAACTGCCAAAAGTGAGCGAAAATCATTCAGATGTGTTAATGGTCTCACTCAGTGAGAAGAAACCTTTTGAAATTATTCGTTCTTATGTTCAGAAGTGAAGCAAGTGAAGATTTACACACTTGGTAGATGCAAAAGATTAGAGGAATAGGCAAAGCCTCCCAGTGGACAATACGCGTTCTCTCTTTGCTCAGAATAGAAGGCTTATGGATGTTCTATTAACCTAGTTTGTGGGGGCGCTGAGACTTGTATTGACTTGAGCATTTGATGTGCAATTTAATTCTCTTAGCTTCATGATTAGAACCTTGGGAACTGCGATTTGGTAAAATGACTGGAAACAGTCTTTTGTGATGCTTAGATTCACACACACAGAGAGCAGTTGCCAAGATGCCTTTGTGGAAAGGATTCCTCATTGAAACAGTTGACATCTGTGCTGCCAATCTCTCCATGAACGCCAACCCTTACAAAACTCAATGAAGTCATATTGTCCTTCACCAGGAGGGAGCAGTACAGAGACACTCAAAAAGGCCACAGGTTTCTTCAGCATGGCAAACAGACTCTTAAATCCCCTGAGTGACAAATGCATGCAAATAAACTTTCAGGAACCTCCTTTTAAAACACCAGTCCTCACATCCAGGAGATCTACTGACTCTGTGATCTCTTCACTGGCCATTCCCAGACCTGGGAGTGAAACCCTGAAAATATTATGGATTTCTTCATCTGGTTCTTGATTTTCTTAATGGCCCATCCATTCTGTTAGAATGCAGGTGGGATAGAACTTGGCTCCACCATTCTTAGGTATGATATCGTGGAGCCCTATCTTAGGATTTCGTTGCACAGATTTGTTAAGAGAAGGCTTGTCCTCTGATGGCTGAGAGATAGTAACTTGTGCATGGTTGCCCACTAGGTGACTGTGGCTAAGTGGGGATTTGAACCCTAGTCAGTCAGTGTCCTTGTCCCACACCCGCAACCCCTGTCTAAACAAATTTTGCCGAGAAAGCCTAAGACGGGGTCCTCTTACAGTCACTATAACTCAGCAATTACTTGAAGGCACATAGCAACAACCACAACAACAACAATGCATAAAGACATGTTCATCTGCCCAAGTCACTAACTCATTCATGCATTCATGCAAAGAACTCTTGCATTCATAGAAAGAGTTCTTGGACCAAACATGGATTCCAAAATAGATGAGATGCACCCACACAATATCAGAGTTGATACAAATTAATCCAAACATTCCAATTCCTTGAATAGTCTTCAACATGAGATGTTTTAAAATCTAGTAGAACTTCAATTAAAATAATATTTGCCTGATGAAGAAGCCAGTGTAGGTTTGAAAGCTTGCATGATGTATTTCATGCTTTTTCATTGGCTCAAGAAAGGTAGAGCTTTTTTTGTGGATTTTGGATTTTGTTGTATTTTGCTACCCTTGAATATGTTAACAGCAACGTTACAAATGAATCATTTATCTTCTCAATAGACATTTAGGTTTCCTAGATTCTAACTAACCAATGGACAATTACAGTTAGAAAACTGAGGCCCTTTCTGCAGGATGGCAGCATCCCATCATGAGGACATGAGAGGAGCAGGACTTCAATGATGCTTCTGCATGACGTTGTTGCAGCCCCACCCTTCTCACATCACCAGTCAGTGCGATCATGGGGTATATCATAGATGGAGAAACTTTGTCAATGACTCCTGGTCACACAAGCCTTCTGTCACAGCTCCCCATGCAGAAGGACAGGAAACATTATCTAAGTGCTTCCTTCCCCATGGGAGAAGAAGGCCAGATGCAGTGTGGAAGGAAGGGGCATGTCCCTCACACTCCCTTCTGCAAAGAGCCAGTCGCGTGTGCAGATGAGCGCTAGAGACCAGCTCCCATCCCGGCAGAGGTGCTGCTGGGACCATGATGGGATGAAGCTTGTGGAAAAGGCCTGGATAGGGTTGGGATTTACCACCAGGTTGGTCAAAGGAGGGAGAGAGGGAGTGGAAAACAGAAATTGAGAGGAGGACTCTGTGTGTGATAGGGAAACCTAGGAATTGCTAAGGCCATGGGGGCCCTTTGCCTACTTACATTTCTCCTTTATACTCATGCATTACAATCTATGGTAGAACTTCCTACTTCCTCCAGACATAATAGGTTTCTAGGAGGGGAGAGATTAATCTCATAGAGGCCCAGACTTAGGGGCACACAAGAATCCCTATGCTGTCTAAATGCTCTCATTGCTTTAATACAGAGATCAGCAAATTACAATCCGTGGGCTCCTTGTGGGCTTGTGGAAACCACTTTTGTGTTCCCGAAGCTTTCAAGCTTTCTCCAAGCTTTCTCCAGGCTTTCTGCAAGATGCTGAACCCTGTTCTCAAAACAGCTTTGACACTTTGGACAGTTCCTTTAAAGCTCTCCAGAACCTGGAGTCATTGCCCCCACTGACAGGGGAATCACCAATGCATATGATGATGTGGCACATAGAGAAAGCCTTCCAAGTCTGCAAGTGATTTTGCGTTGTATGATTTGGATGTACCTTGGATATTTTCCCATGCAACACTTGAACATTTTATTAGCATTGCCTTCATTGAGGCTGAAGGATTTCCTTATGACTTGAATGCTACAAAAAATTGACTGTTAATATTTACAGTCCTTAAGGTTTGCTTTCACACCAAGCACCAACCCCAACAATTTTCAGGGGGAAAAAAAAGCAAAAGTTTGTCTATTGGTCCTAAACTTGCACAAAAAAATGTTCAGGATGTCATATAGAGACCATTTCTGCACTAGACTGTTATACCACTTTCAGCATTCAATGGAATCCTGAGGCCATCTGGCCCCTCCTGAAACTGCAAACCCCAAGATTCCATAGGATGTTGAAAGTGGAATCATAGCACTATAACAGTCTAGTGTGGAAATGGTCTAAGTCTAAATACCAAGTTTGGTTGAAATTGGATTCTAGGTGTGCGTCTTGCAGCAAAGAATATAGCAATTCCAGTGATGATTCAGGAGGTACCCAATCTGATCTGAATCAAATACAGAACTTTACTATCATCTTATTCATTGACTTTTGAAGATGGCCTACCAAATATTCACACGTGGAGGTGTCTTTGAAGAATGGACTTTTTTTTTACCATTTAGTCTTTTGAAACATGAACCTGACTATCATAGCATGCATGTGCAGATTATTCGAGAAAAAGTGTTCAGTTGGGGGGGGGAAGAGCTATGCCCATTAACTCTTGTGAAAACATGAGTGCAGCCAGTTGACTTGAAGAGTCCACTAACCCTTGCTTGCAAACTACAGGAATATTTCTTTTTATGCTATTTGCTTTTCCAGTGCAGGACTGGGCTGGACTGGATGGCCTCCATGCAAATCTTCTAGCCAGTTTCTTCCTGTTTTAATAGTTCCATTCCTGTCCTGGCAGAATCCTATGCAGTTCAAGGAAGGGAAGAGGGAGTGAGAAAGAAAAAAGATGAAATGCATACTTCACTTCCTCATTTTCCTAAGAATCTCACTCGGTGAGAATTCATAAACAGGCTAAAAAGCGTAGAACACAACAAAAAAGAGAAAACAGAGGTGATCTCTTTTTTACTCTTTCTCTTTTGTAGGTGTCTTCTCCAGTCCACAGCTGACCCAGTCTGGCTCAAGAGTGGTGAAGCCTGGAGGGTCCCTCAAACTGACCTGCACTATATCAGATGTCCAGGTCAGTGGTCATTACTGGGGCTGGATCAGACGTATTCCAGGAAAAAGTATGGAATGGCTAGGTCATGTTCGGAGCACTGTAGCTGGAGGAACCTCCTATTACAACTCAGCTTTCAGGAGTCGAATTACCATCACCATCACTAGGGACACCTCCAAAAATGAAGTGTACCTTCAGCTGAGCTCCCTGACAGCTGCAGACACAGCGGTATATTTCTGTGGAAGAGACACAGTGAACCAAAGCAATGCAAAAACCAAATTCGCTTGAAAGGATTAGAGCTATCCATTGTGCTATAGAGGTCAGCGTGGTGTAGTGGTTTGAAAGTTGGACTGCAGTTCTGGAGACCAGGGTTCAAATTCCCACTCAGGCATGGAAATCCACCAGGTAACTTTGGGCAAGGCATAGCCACTTGCCAAGAAAACCCCATGATAGGTTCGCTTCAGGGTCATCATAAGTCAGAAATGACTTGAAAACACACACTGAATTTTGCTATGTGGACTAGAGTGATTATAGTGTTTTCCTAATATGTAGGTCAATACCAATAAAACAGACTGGGAGACTCTTTCTTTCAAGTCCTGCATTCCCAGCGGGTAATTTGTTGGAGGAGTCATGCTGATGGTGGGGACGGCTGAAGGCAATGGTAGATTTAGGACAGACTCTAAAATAAGCAAGTCCGACCTGCCTCTCAGCCAAATTATCCCTTTCTCCTCTCATCCCTACTTCTTCCACACATAATAAGATTCTGAGGAGGGGATAGACAATCCCATAGAAGACCAAAGTGATCACTTGCTGAGTGCTTTGGAAATCAGGACAAAGGCTGAGTGCCACATCCATAGTCACAGGTTATCCACCCTCTAGTAGAAGGTTGATATAGTAGTCAGTGAGCATGGATGGAGAGATCGATAATGAACCATACAATCCCATGAAAGCCAATGAATGTTTGCCTTCACATAGCTCTTCCATTTGCATTACCCAACCCCTCTGTTTCATTACTTGGTCTTGAAGACCCTCAAAGCATCCTGAAACCAATAGTTGATAGACACACACACACACATGTACACACACATTTTTCATCCCAAGTCCCAGCAGAAAGGTACACGAAAAATAAGGACTGCTTTCACTGACAGCACAAACCAGCGAACATTTGTTCTATGCTTCACAGAGAGAGGTAGCCAATGGGCCATGATCAGAAGGCACATCTTTGCAACACATCTAATTCATATTAGATGAGTTGCAAAGATATGAAATCAAGGAAACATGACACATTGGTGCATCATCATAGGGTTTTTGAGGAAGAATGCTTCCTTCTATACTCTCTTCTTCCCTGTGGATGCAAAGTAGGACTAGAAAGTGAGACTTCCTATATGCAAATATGCAAATCTCAGGCTCTTCCTGCTTAAATAGCCACATCCAATGTTGTCTATATCCAAGCTGATTTCTATCAATTTGGTATCACAGTCAAGGGCAGGGCAGGAAAGGAAAAGATCACAGAGATGGGATTCATCTTGCATTTCTTCATTCTCTTGTGTGTCTCACCTGATGAGAAATCATACAGGGAGGAAAAAGGGTGAAAAATAGAATATGAAACCAAGAGGACTGGGTGAAAGTTCCATTTATTTCTTTTTTGCAAGTTTCTTCTCCAGCCCTCAGCTCACCCTGTCTGGCCCAGGAGTGGTGAGACCTGAAGGGTCCCTCAAGCTCACCTGCACCATAACTGGTGTCCAGGTCAGTGACTATTACTGGGGCTGGATCCAACAGACTCTAGGGAAGAGTTTGGAATGGTTGGGCAACATTCATAACACTGCAGATGGAAGAACCCCCTACTACAATTCAGCTTTTAGTAGTCGAGTCAGCCGTTCCAGAGACACCTCCAAGAATGAAGTATACCTTCAGCTGAGCTCCCTGGCAGCTGCAGACACTGCTGTGTATTATTGTGCAAGAGACACAGAAGACCAAACCAAGGGAGTATCCTTGCAAAAACCACACTCAGCTGGATCAGTTTAGATCTCTGTTAAGACATGGTGTTAATACTATTTCATACAGGTCTCATTCTCCTGTAATCATGTAACAGTTCTTTCTGTTTTTCACAATTTTTATTGGAGAGGGCAGGCAGGAGGACAAGCAGGCACAGTAGATAATCTATATATGATGGTAAGTGTTCATAGGAACAAAACTTTGCTCATGAGATTGCACCATAAGAGATAACAGTCCATTTTTCGATGATCCAACATTTTTCAGTCATAACTGGAACCCATTCGTTTGATGTGTGGCCCACTCTTTCAACATCTTTTATCATGTTTCCATGACCTTCCACACACTTCTGCAACCACATACTTCTTTTTCTATCAATTTATAAAGAAACTTTTTTAAAAAGCCTTGGTTCTGTTCTTCAATTTTATCCATATGATCCTGTTCATTGCATGTTCTTCCCTCTCATTCATTAGAATTTGCATTTTATGCATCCACTGATTACAACAGAGTGAGTAATGTATGGCTGGGGCAAGCAACTCAAGCTGGAATGTCCTTCCAGACTGACACAATGGAGGAAAATGAGGCAGCTGCAGTTGAAGCCTTTGATTAATTATTCATTTATTGATAAAAAATGATTGATAAATGAAGCAATAAACACACATAAATAGTATATCTGCCAATCTGTATCAGACCGTTGAAACTGTGTTGCTAAGCAGCTCAAAACTGGAATGTACCTTATTCATATTTATTTTTAATTTACAACTCACTTTTCTACTTATACAGGATCCAGGTTAAAGAATATGTCCTATTATTCTCTTTCATCTTTTCACAACTAGCTACTCACTTCCTAATGACTACGAAAGAATAAACCAGATTTTTCCTAACAAAAATGACATGGAGTTTGCTAAGGGTTCTGATGTCACTGAGCCAGTGTATTGTGAACTGCAAAGGAGTTATCCAAGGTGCTCAGACTCGCTGGGGTTGCACCTTGGAGAGCTCCTCCAAAATTCAAATTAAAATACATGTAGGACTTCTATGGCTCTCCACAAGTTGCTGGAATGCAAGTCTCAGCAGCCCTAGGTGGCATCATGAAGATAATGAAGAACACAGAGTGGCAGATCAGCAATATCTAGGGGGATTCCTGGAGCCTTCATTCACAGTGGAACCCCCAGTAGAGCCCCCAGCCTTAAGAGAATGTGATGGCTTGGGAGAAGTTTTGCTTGTTGAGATAACTCTTTGAGTTATGTTGCAATGTTCCTAGGAGTATGTCATAGCAGAAGAGACCTATGTCAATAAGTAGGGAGAGGACAACCGAATCCTTGAATCCTCAAAAGGGATTCAAGATTTGGGAATCCGAATCCCTGTGCCAAAATAGGCAATCTGAATCTTTCGAATCCACCACCGGGACCGGGACACCAGAAAACCTGGGAGACTGGGATGCCTGAAAATCTGGGAGACTGAGACACGTGGAAACCTGGGAGACCAGGACGCCTGAAAACTTGAGAGAGTAGACACACAAGGGGAGATGGTAAGTAGGTGAATTTATCCCTTGGAGTAATAATGGCATTAGCTAACAATTTCACAAATTACATCTAGGGTTGTATTCTAAGATATTTAAATTGAACATTTCATATTTAACTTCAGCATTTGACTGGAGCTACAGGCTTGAGATTTCAAGGACAGCTGAAACATCCCTTTGCAAAGCTCACTTGCGAAGCTCTTTCAGACACAATTCTGGGGTTTCTAGTTTTGCAAGGTGTCACAACCTTCTCTGACAAAGTCTGCTGGTGCATCACCAAACTGCAAACCCCGGGATGCCATAAGGAGCTATGCAAAGAAAAGCCAGTTTTGACCTGGATTATCTCTCTACTGTAGTGGTCCTGTTTACACAGGCAAGAAAATGTGGGATTGATCCACATTTTCTAGCTTGTGTTCAAAGGTCCTTCATGATGTTTTCAGTCTGAGGAGATCCTGAGGCAAAACTATGACAATTATCCTGCTCAGATTTCTTCAGAGAGAGGTTTGCCTTTGCCTAGGCTTTTGCTAAGGCTGAGAGAGTGTGTCTTGCCCAAGATTATCCTTCTTCCCCTTGTTTTTTAAACCCTTTTCCAAAAAAAGGATTTGAAAGATTCAAGATTCGTGAGATTCATGGATTCCCAAAACCTTCCAGGGGTTTGGATCCAGATTCAGATTCAGACTATTCTGGATTCATCCCATTCTTATTAATAAGAAAGGCTGTACCTCTCAATGTTACCTATATCCAGTGGGTGGCAGCACTGCCAAGGGTGAACATATCTCCTTTCAAGAAGGAATCAGGTTGAAAAAAGAAACTGGATAACAAGGGATGGAAAATGCTTATCTTTATAAGAAGGCTGTAAGAAACTTTATATTTGGATGTTTAAGTTAAAGAGATCTTAGGTAAAACCAAGGTGGAAAACCAATTGACCTCTTATGTTTAAGTTGTAAATCTATTTGTGGAATTTATTATGTTATGAAAATACTTTTTTTTTATTTATTGTCATTTCTGTTATTTATAGTATATCATGCTATTGTTTGAAGTATATTACAGATAATCTGTTTATCTGTGAAGAATTTGAGACTGTAAAGTCTGAATAAAATATATGAAAGAGACAAAGGTACTTCCTCACAATGTAAGGACTTGTCATCTTATACATATGCAATTCAGTAGCCTGGCAGCTAGACAAATCTGAGTATGGGGTATTGGAGAGTCCGCTAGTCTATGTAACAGTCTTCTAGTCTTTGGCTACCAAATACAAGCGGACTTCACTTTATCGCCCTGTGCCTTCAAGTCCTTTCCGACCTTAAGGAGAGTGTATCCTGGGGTTTCCCTAGTGAGATTTGTTCAAGGAGGGTTTGCCACTGCCTTCCTCTGAGGCTGAGAGAGTGTGACTTGACCATGGTCAGCCCATGGGTTTCCACAGCAGAATCGGGATTCAAACGATAGTCTCCTTGGGGTCCGTGTTCATCACTCTAACCATGATGGCTCCTATGAGTTCACCAGTAACCCTCATTCCTAGGATGACACAGTTCAGGCCCACAGAGAAATTTCAAAGAATTCCATGCTCTAGTTCCTCAGTAGAGGATGCTGACCGCCATGCCTCTGTGTGATTCCCTGCTCTGACGCTGCCTGCCCCCAACTGGCCTCTTTCACAAGCACTTAATTCTCTGTTTCTTCTTCCTCATGGACCCTGCCCTCTGCTTGATACAGCCCATTTCCCCACTACAGTCTTATAGCGTGATGACTCCTCTTTCAACCTCTCATGGAATCCTGGGGTTTGCAGTTTCAGGAGGGCCAGACATCCCCTCCCGAAACTGCAAACCCCAGGATTCCATAGGAGTTTGAAAGTGGAATCATCGCGCTATAAGACTGTAATGTGGAAATGGCCACAGATACGCAATATTCCTACAGATCCTTGATGCGTTTCCCACCATGGCAGATCTCACTTTATAAATCGTGGATGGATTTCCTCCCCGTCCCAAAATTGCCAAAGGACTGTTTTTCCTGCATCAAGATGTGTAAAAGGGGTAGTGGGCACGGACCACTTTTGGAGAGAGTTCACTACCCCAATTGCCGTGCTGGTTGTGTGTCTGTGTGTGTTTTAATGCTGTGTCTTTTAATGTGGCTTCAATGTTTTCATTGTATTAACAATGCCTTGGGAGAGAGTTCTGCTCGTTATTGTGCTGGTTGTGTGTATAGGTGTGTTTAATGTTGTCTCTCTTAATGTGATTTTAAAGTTTTCATTGTTTAAACTTGTTGTAACTTTTGCATAACGCTGATTTTTAACTATGTCTTTTTTAATTGTTGTCAGAATCTCTGAGCCCTGATTTGGGGAAAAAGGCAGGGTAGAAATAATAATCATAACAACAACAATAACAAAAACAAAAATAAAATTAATAATAATAGAAAGAGTGGGAAGGGCCATCCAGTCTACCACCACCACCCCATTATACCCCTTCATGTAAGAACACCTTTTTATATATATTCTCTGCATTTTCAATGTAAACAGCATTGCAAAACTAGGGATCCATTCATGCAAATCTCCTAGCTAGGGTCCTCCTGTTTAAATGGCTTTTTCTTGGGTACCTCCGTGGCCTGGCAGAGTCTTCCTCCTGGTTGAAGAGAGAGAAGCACAAACAAAAATGAGATCTTTATTGCCGTTCTTCCTTTTCCTGTGCATTATCCCTGAAAACCAGGTGATGGCTCAGTTTCTGTCTTTTTTGACAGATCTCCTTTCCGGCCCAAAGCTGACCGAGTCTGGGCCAGGAGTGGTGAGACCCGGAGGGTCCCTCAAGCTGACCTGCACCATAACTGGTTTCAAAGTTGGTGATAACTACTGGGGCTGGATCCGGCAGACTCCAGGGAAGCATCTAGAATGGTTGGGCACCATTCGGAGTGGAGGAACCTCTTACTACAACTCAGCTTTTGGTAGTCGAGTCAACATTACCAGAGACACCTCCAAGAATGAAGTATACCTTCAGCTGAGCTCCCTGACAGCTGCAGACACTGCCGTATATTATTGTGCAAGAGACACAGTGCACCAAACCAAAGGAGCATTCATGCAAAAACCACGCTCAGCTGGACTGGGTTAGATCTCTTTCAAGAAATGGTGCTCCTACTTTTTCACACAGGGCACATTCTCTTGGAATCACGAAAGTCCGTTCTTTCTTCTCCCATTATTTTGCTTTTGGGGGGGAAGGTGAAGAGGAGAACAAAATAAGCAAAGTACATAATCTATACATGATTGTAGTTGTTCATAGGAAAAAAAATTGCGTATGAGATGGCACGGTAGGGAATGACAGTGGGGAGCTGATATCAACAGGTAGAAGTCATTCTCCCATATTTTCAAGGGATATCCAGGGAGGCCAGGTAGATGAGGAATGTTTTGCTAAAGAAAGCTGGAAATGGAGTCAATCAACACACCAATGGAGGAAAAGGTATGACAGATTTCACAATTGGTAGGCAAAGCTTACGGATGTTACAGGAAAGTTTCTCCATAAAACAGCTCCTTATCAGCCATTGTGAGCCTGGGAAAGCAACAGTGGAGATGTTGTATGAGAGCCCAGACAAGAACATGTAACACAGTAGAGATCTGCAGCACCATGACAGCAATTCAAGATCTGCACAAAGCTTCCTCATAAATTTTCTGAAAGAGAGAGCGAAGAGAGAGAGAGAGAGATGGAGAGGAAGAGAACCCTCCTCCTGGACTCCGTATATTTTTTGCACCTTCCGTTAATTGTTAGTTATACCTGTTCCCTGAGGGACATGTGCTTCTGATTAAGCGTTACAATCGTCCCAATGTGACCTATATCCAGTAAGTGGCAGCACTGCCAAGAGTGAACATATCTCCATGCAAGAAGGAATCAGGTTGAAAAAAGTTTTTTAAAAAAGTGAGTGAGTGAGAGAAACAGAGAGGCAAACAAGCAGTGGGGACTCAATATCTTCCTGGCTGCAGTCTTTCTGACACAGGGAAGAGAAACAAGGTCATTATGCTACTGGGAGGGAAGGCTTTCCCCACAGCTTAGCCACCTCTCTCTTCTTCCTCCAGCTGTTCCATAGCTGTAACTGTTCCCTCGCCCCTCTATTCCATGATCCAATTCATCAGACAATTCAAAATTTGGATTGAGGGATCCAGAATCAAATCTATACTCATCTTTTAGTCCCCTGGATGGACAAATACAAATCCTTTTATTGTCAGGCAGTCCATCCTGAGAAAAAGAGGGGGCATTAAAGTAGTATGAGAATCTCCATAGGACTTAAATAGTATGGATAATGCTGCAGACCTCCTCAAAAGCACTCTGGAGCAAGATCAGTAAATTAACTGAAACCACATACCCATTTCCAGGAGGCTTTCATGCCTTCCAAAGCTCCTGATGTCTTCTGTTGTCCCACTTCTCCAGCTGCTTTAAAATGTCCCAGTTTCTATTGCCTCATCCCACTTTCCCCCTCAGCTTACCTCAATTCTTGTGAACTTAAGCCATTTCCATACTACACTGTTATAGTGCTATTATTCCGCTTTCAACATCCTATGGAATCCTGGGGTTTGCAGTTTCGGGACAGGCATCGAGAATTCTCAGCCACAGAGCTCTTGGGACTCAGTGAATTACAAAGCCAAGAATTCCAAAGGACGTTGAATTAATAAGTCATTAATAACTTTTGCCATCCTGGACACATTCCCGTGTTCCTTAACCACGTCTGTTGTTCAGCTACACAATCTTAATCTATGAAATGCTGGCTGGGTTAGGAATTGTTCTAGCCGGTATAACCCTCCTTATTCCATACAAAATCTTCTCATCTGTAGTTTCGTAAGGCAGCAGAAGAGACACATTAGTAATCCTTAACCACTTCGATATCATAGACACATCACAGTTCCTAGGGGGCCTTAGGGTATTTCCGCACCACATTGTTATAGTGCTATGATTCCACTTCCAACATCCTGTGGAATTCTGAGGTTTGTAGTTTGCTGAGGCCAAAGAGTTCCCTGGCTGAGAATTCTCAAGGCCGTTTCCTAAACTGCAAACCCCAGGACTCCATAGGATGTTGAAAGTGGAATAATAGCACTATCACGGTGTGGTGCGGAAATGCCCTTGGAAAGAGCTGAAATCTGGAGTGGAATGGTCTCCTCTAGGCCCAGCCCTCAGGCAACTGTGCTTCACGGGAGCCATAGGCTCCTCACCCAAGAGGGGGCAGCAGACACACACACTCAAATCCACCTGTTTCTCCCTCCCGACGTATTCACTCTTCAGTCTCCTGACTGACAAATTCATGCAAATTTGCATCCGAAAGCCCCCTTCTTAAGCAGGACAACCCAAATCCAAGAGACCTGCTGGCTCTGAGGTCTCTCACCTGCCTATTTCCGACAGAAACAAGTGTGAAGCTGACAAGCAGGATGCATTTGTTTCTGTGGTCTTGGATTCTCTTAATGGCTCATCCATCCTGTAAGTATTTGGGAGGAACAGACCTGAGCTCGTTCATGATTTCCATCTTACATGTACTCAATCTATTACCCACCTGAGCATAACCCAATATCTCGTCAATGTTTTCCTGACCCAAATGACACCGATGGGGCCCTCTGGCTTAACTCTATGCACTTACAGCCTTGTCCACTCGAGAATGACGTGGGCAAGACCCCGATTTGTCCATCCATCTTCTGTCTCCATCCAAGTCATGTTATCTGATAGCATGACTTGTATATTAGCCCCTGTGTCAAGGACATTGATTGAATTGACTATGACAATAATATTGTTTTTCTTTCCTTTTTTAAAAAAGGTGTCCTTTCAGGGGTGCATCTGGTCCAGACCACATCAGAAACAGTGGAACCAGGGCAAACTCTCACACTGACATGCACCATTAACTTTTCTGATGATGAAAACCCTGGCAATTACGTTTGGAGCTGGATCCGACAGTCCCCGGGGAAAGGCCTGGAATGGATGGGACCGGTGACTGCAAACCCAGCTGTCAAAACTTTTGAAGCACCTACCAGTGGCTCTGCCCCTGTTCTCCTAAGCTGGATGACGGAAGTTTCCCTTAAACTGATCCCCCTGACGGCTCCAGACACAGCCACGTATTACTGTGTTGGAGATGCACAGTGAGCAGAGAGAGGCAGGGAACCAGACAAAAACACAAGGGGAAGTGGTTCCTGAACAAACAGATGCCATACCCTGACGTCGCAGGTACAAAGTTGCTTAAGCCACAGTGACTCATTAACTTGGGAAATGTAAATCTTAGGGCACTTCTGTATCTCTTGGAAAAGTGAAACATGGAATGCGCATAATCCAAGGAACCTCAGCTAAAAAATCTATGGAAGGGATGAACTGCAGAAATGTGACTTTTCCAAACCTCTTTGTTAAGTTCAAGGGCTCATAGTAGAATCCCAAAGGTACTTCCTCGCAACATAAGTGTTGCATTATATGAGTATGTAATGGACTCCTTGCTCCACAAATTTCTCACAACCCTTTGTGCATGTGTGTGTGAGAGAGAAAGCAAACTGTTTCAATGTTGCGTCTAGGCTTGGCTAGCCAGTTCCTATGGGAATGTTTTCCCCAGCAAATGTGTAACCTGTTATCAGCTCGTCCGGAACTGGCCGCAGCTGTGTTTTCATATATGCTACATGTTGTGTCTATAACTTGTTATTCATGCGCATGCAGACGCAGTCACATGTTGTTTACAACTTTACCATATAACCCCAAGCTTTGTGTTAAAGATTTCTCTCTGCCTTTGTCTTTGGGTTCTTCTTTTGACTTGCCAAGATGCTGGCCAGACTAAATTTTTCTTCTCTCACTTAGTGAACTATATATTTTACAATAAACGTAGTTTTTTGAACGCTTGACTTCAGCGGTGTCGTTTTGCTTACTCCATAAAAGCAGGCATGGAGTGGGAAGCGGGTCAGAAGATTTGTTTTCTTTCACAGTGGGAGTTTTTATTTTTCCTGTTTTTGCAACAATAAGGACTTGTCATCTTATACATATGCAATTCAGATAGCCCGGCAGCTAGACAAATCTAAGTATGGGGTATTAGACAGCCTGCCAGTCTATGAGGCAGTCTTCTAGTCTTTGGTTACCAAATACAAGCTGACTTCACTTTATCATCCTGTGCCTCCAAGTCCTTTCCAACCTTAAGGAGAGTGTATCCTGGGGTTTCCCTAGTGAGACTTGTTCAAGGAGGGTTTGCCACTGCCTTCCTCTGAGGCTGAGAGAGGGTGACTTGACCACAGTCAGCCCACGGGTTTCCACAACTGAATCGGGATTCAAAGGATAGTCTCCTTGGGGTCCTTGTTCACCACTCTAACCATGACAGCTCATGTGACTTCACCAGTGACCCTCATTCCCAGGATGACACAGTTCGGGCCCACATAGAAATTTCAAAGAACTCAGTGCTCTTGTTCCTCAGTAGAGGATGCTGACTGCCATGCCTCTGTGTGATTCCCTGCTCTGACGCTGCCTGCCCCCAATTGGCCTCTTTCACAAGCACTTCATTCTCTGTTTCTTCTTCCTCATGGACCCTGTCCTCTGTTTGATACAGCCCACTTCCCCACTACAGTCTTATAGTGAGATGATTCCACTTTCAACCTCCAGCCGGCCCCTCCCGAAGCAGCAAACCCCAGGATTCCATAGGTGGTTGAAAGTGGAATCATCGCACTGTAAGACTGTAATGTGGAAATGGTCACAGATACCCAATATTCCTACAGATCCTTGATGCGTTTCCCACCACGGCAGATCTCACCTTATAAACCGTGGATTGATTTCCTCCCCATCCCAAAATTGCCAAAGGACTCTGCTTCCTGCATCAAGATGTGTAAAAGGGGTAGTGGGCATGGACCGCTTTTGGAGAGAGTCCACTAACCCAATTCCTGTGCTGGTTGTGTGTATAGGTGTGTTTAATGCTGTATGTGTTAATGTGGCTTCAATGTTTTCATTGTTTTAACAATGCCTTGTGAGAGAGTTGTGCTCATTGTTGTGCTGGTTGTGTGTATAGGTGTGTTTAATGCTGTATGTGTTAATGCGGTTTTAATGTTTTCATTGTTTAATCTTGTTGTAACTTTTGTATAATGCTGATGTTTAACTATGTCTTTTTTAATTGTTGTCAGAACCTCTGAGCCCTGATTTGGGGGAAAAGGCAGGGTAGAAATAATAATCATAAAAACAACAATAACAAAAACAAAAATAAAATTAATAATAATAGAAACAGTGGGAAGGGCCATCCAGTCCACCACCACCCATTATACCCCTTCATGTAAGAACACCTTTTTATATATATTCTCTGCATTTTCAATGTAAACAGCATTGTAAAACTAGGGATCCATTCATGCAAATCTCCTAGCTAGGGCTCTCCTGTTTAAATGGCTTTTTCTTGGGTACCTCCACGGCCTGGCAGAGTCTTCTTCCTGGTTGAAGAGAGAGAAGCACAAACAGAAATGAGATCTTTATTGCCGTTCTTCCTTTTCCTGTGCATCATCCCTGGAAACCAGGTGATGGCTCAGTTTCTCTCCTTTTTGACAGATCTCCTTTCTGGCCCACAGCAAACCCTGTCTGTTCCTGGAGTGGTGAGACCCGGAGGGCCCCTCAAGCTGACCTGCCCCATAACTCGTGTCCAAGTCGGTGATTACTACTGAGGCTGGATCCGACAGACTCCAGGGAAGCGTCTGGAATGGCTGGGCAACATTCGGAACACTGCAAAGGGAGGAACCTCCTATTACAACATAGCTTTTGGTAGTCGAGTCAATATTACCAGAGACACCTCCAAGAATAAAGTATACCTTCAGCTGAGCTCCCTGGCAGCTGCAGACACTGCTGTGTATTATTGTGCAAGAGACACAGTGCACCAAACCAAAGGAGCATCCATGCATAAACCATGCTCAGCTGGACTGAGTTAGTATACCTTCAACTGAGCTCCTTGGTACCTCCAGACACTGCTGTGTATTATTCTGCAAGTTACACAGCGAACCAAACCAAAGGTGCTTCCATGCAAAAACCACACTTACTTGAATCAGGTTATACAAGGCAGTCAACTCTTTGCAGCTTTTATTGACCTAAGTGCAGCGTTTGAAACCATAAACAGGTATCGTTTATGGGATAAGCTGTCAAAGACAAATATAGATCAGAGACTCTTAGCACTTTTGAAATCACTTTATACTGAAACCTCTTTGAAGGTTAGAACAGGAGCCAATTTGGCTTTAACAAATACTATCCCCACATATAAAGGGGTACGACAAGGCTGTATTTTAGCTCCATTTCTTTTTAAGGCCCTTTGCGCACTAGCCTGTTATAGCGCGATGATTCCACTTCCAACCTCCTGTGGACTCCTGGGGTTTGCAGTTCAGAAAGAGGCCTTGAGAACTCTCACCAAGAGTTCTTTGGCCTCAGGAAACTGCAAACCCCAGAATTCCACAGGGTGTTGAAAGTGGAATAACAGCACTAAAACTGTGTAGTGAGGAAAGGGCCTAACTTTTATATTAATGATATTGTTACCTCTCTTCATAAATACCAGTTTCATATGCCAAAAATTTCAAACAAAGCAATTAATATTTTATTATATGCAGATGATATGATTCTCCTTTCAACATCACAAGTTGGTTTGAGAAGATTACTTAGACATCTTAATTTATATTGTATATAAAATGATTTGGTCATCAATAATGATAAGTCAAAGGTGGTAGTCTTTGGCAGGAAAAGGAAACAATACAGATGGCTTATCAACTTCAAAGAATTGGAGCAAGTAAAATCCTATTGCTACCTTGGTATCCATTTTTCATCATTAGGCTCTTGGATGCAACAAATAAGGAAAAGTGAAATGAAAGCTGTGGCCAGTTTGCAGTCCTTAAATAGATTATTAAACTATAGGTACCCAAGTTCTTCACGCCCTATTATAAATATTTTAAAAGCAAAAGTAATTCCAGCACTCATTTTTGGGGCTGAAATTTGGGGCTTTACAAATCTTGCAAAAATTGAAAATATCCAATCCCAATTCCTGCGTATGATCTTAGGTGTTTCTAAATCTACTCCGGCTTATTTAGCTAGATCTGAACTTGGGATGGATAGGATTGAGGGCCTAATATATTCCAGGATGGTAAATTTCTGGTGTAGAATAAGTAATTTAACAGAAGATAGGCTCCCCAAGGTTTGTTTAGAAGAACAAAGAACTTGTCAGCAAGGAACATTTTGGCTACAGAATTTTTCAAATATGTTATTAACTTTTGGTTTTTCATATCAGTTATTAAATCCAGGGTTGCCTGATACTAAAAAGATGGTTAAACAAAGAGTGTCCAATATGAATGCTCAGTTAGACATCGCTGCCCTAACATCTTGTAGATCAACTAAATGTCTAGCTAAACTGAAATTAGAACATAAATTTGAAAAATATCTGACACTTTCACTGTCGATGGAAGCTTGCAGAGCCCTTACACGCTTACGTTTTGAACAAATGGATAGATGAAATGGGGTAGATTTTGTAGTATCCCAGTCCAAGAAAGGCTGTGTATATGTGGTGAGCCAGTGTTAGAAGATTTAGCTCATTATTTACTCGAATGTCAGATATACTCTGAGATAAGGGAAAGTTATTTAGTGCCTTTCCTAAGAAAAATGAAATACTGGACAGCAAAGGAGAAACTTGCTTTTTTAGTACAATCAACAAATCAACATGTGATTAGAAAGGTTGCTGCATTTGCAGTGAAGGCTGCTAGGGCAAGAGAAAACTTTTTAGAGCTCATATCAGATAAAAAGCATCAGAGTTTTGTAGAGTAAGAGATAGTATCTGTAAATTGTAATTATGTAATGTATGCAATTTTATATGAGAATATGTAATCTATGTTTTAACCTTGTGCTTATTTCATTATGAAGATGTTTATGGTGTTGTTTTATTATGTGATGAGGGCGATCTGTTCTGAAGAGATCCTGGATGTTTTGTTTTGTTTTTGTACATGTTGGATTGCAATGGTCTTTGGACTGAGCAAATAAATAAATAAACTGAATCAGGTTATATCTCTGTCAAGAAATGGTGTTCGTACTATTTCATGCAGAGCTCATTCTCCTGGAATCATGAAAGTTCTGTCTTTTACCATTTTTACTGGGACAAGGCAGACAGGGGGACAAACTAGCACAGTAGATTAATTGCAGTGTATTACTGTATGAGAAAGACAGTGAACCAAAGCAAAGTAATCTGTGCAAGTAGATTACCCAGCCTGAATTGGTTATATCCCTGTCTACAAGTACATTCACAGCACTTATCCAGACTGAAAATCTTGCTAGAGGGATAGAAGCATTCTTTCGTGCTTTTTCAAGGTGGTGAAAAGGATGAACAAACAAAGCAGATGAACCATACATTATGGGCTCATTCACCTAACACAGTTATAGCACTGTGATTCTGCTTTAACTGCGATGGCTTCACTCCATGGAAACCTGAGATTTGGAGTTTCATCAGAATCGTCAACCAGAGAGCTCTTAGAGCTTCACCAAATTACAAATCTCAGGATTCCATAGGACACAGCCACGGCAGTTAAAGTGGAATCATACTGCTATACATCTGTGGTGTGAAAAGACCCTAGGCATGGACAAAGTGCAGGCTTAAGGCTGCATGTGTCTTCTGTCTTTTTTGCAGTCTTTGATTCCTCTGTACTCCCAGCACTGTCCTGTTTCTATTGAAACATTGGGAGGGGTTGAACTGGTTTTCCTAGATGCCTCTTAGAAGCCTCCTCATGTTTTCAGTATGCTGGAGGTGTTCCCTGCACTGCTTGACGTGTTTAAAAAAATTTTAAAACTATTTGAAATTTAAAATTTTAATTTAAAAAAATATGAACTTTTAAACATTTTAAAATTTTAACAATTTATAAAATTCAAGCTTTCCATATCTATAGTGAACTTCTTTTACCTCCAGATTTTTCTTTGTGTTCTCTGGCAGTCCATGTTGCCCCAGTAGGGTCCATGGGACAGAAACCTGGTTTTCGGATCTAGAGCTGTGACACATCCTTGGGATATGCAATTATTGACATCATGGAAACAAAAGTTTACTTTGTTGGATGGATGGCACAAAACAGAAGTGGGATTCAAAGAAAACATTCCACCAATTATCAGTCAGTTCTCAAGAATGTTAGATGATGAACACTTTCATACACTGAGCAGGAAGAGAAGGCCATACGCCCTGTAGGGATGAGAGTGAGAAAGACTCATGGGACACATAGTGAAAAGGACATCTCTTATCTTTTTATGTATTTGGTGTTTATATTGCCTGTTTCTGCTATGATCTCTTTGACATAGTGTTACCCTGGGTTCTGGGGTCCCGTGGGAGATACCTCAATGTGCTCCAAATAATGAGGAGTGGGAATTAGCCAGAGCACAAGCTGTAGTACTACAAGAGGCAGAGTAACCTAGCAAGATCTTTGTACTCAATGTTTACGGGGTCAGGCCAAAACCAAGCAGACATCGTCTAATAAAATGATTTTATTGAGGGGAATTCACTCATGCATGCACACAAGATACATACAATCACACATTCACTCAAGAGCTAACTGAAAGAGAAAGGGAGGAAAAATTATAGAGAGGCTGAGGGATTTGGGGGGATTTATAATTACCAGTCCAGAAGAGTAGTGAAGAGCAGAAATGTGTTTTGGCTTAGGTAGGACCTAAGGACAGATCTCCTTCAGGAGCAGGAAGGACAGAGTGATGGGTAGACCTTCCAGAGACTGCACTGAGCATCCTCAAATCAGGGGTATTTGTACCCTGAAAATGGCTTGTGGCTGTAAAGTTTCCAGATGCAAGACAAAGGGAACATGTTGTGGACAATGAGTCTTTTGCCTGCTGATATGCTTATTGCTTTGATTGACAAAGACATGATGGATGTTGTGATAGCGGTGTATTGTGGGTGCTGTGAGGACAGAGGAAAGAATTCAGGTGTATAAAGGATGAATATCTGTCAATCAGTGCTCTGGTGGGCTCCTCACAGTTGGATTCCCTGGAAAAGTCCAGCTTCTATTTAAGCCTATTATCCACAGGAATGATGTGTATTTGCCTGACAAATGACTCTTACCTGGAGGAATTTTGGAGCTGACCTATACTTCTCACATTTATAGTCAAATTCTTTCCCTCGCTCAGTTTGACCTCTCTGTCACCTCTCAGGCTTGAATTTGATATCAGAGCCTATAAAATGTGTTGCCAATTACATATGATGCCAATTAGATACGGTGACCATCCAAACCATACTGAAATTGGGGACCCCCAAAGCGGGGACTTACAATAGTCAACAACCTTTTTACATGCTTACTTGCTTACTATTACATGTGTCCTGGAGAGAGCAGCAGAACTCAGCCAGAAGATGTCTCAGCGCCTGTAAAGGTAATGAAATATTGTAAAGAGGAGAGCTTTATTCTAGAACATTGATAAGATACATGCTGAATCTAAATGGCTGCCTCTCAAGCACATAAACCATGAGGCAGGGCAAGTATAAGAGTACCAGATGTCTTTTCCCCCCACTGGTCACATGCACTCCACCCACAGCAAGCCCAACTGCCTCTGTTTTCATCTGCAATTTCTCTCAAAACGGAGATGGGAAGTGATGCACTTCTTATGGCCATCTTGAAAAGGACTGTGGAGGAAAACACATGTATCTGGGGATAGTTACAGGGTTCTGAGCCATTCGTGAGGTGAATGAGGGTAATTTCCTGTGTTTGGGGGCTTTTTGTATTATTTGAGGGTATAAATGATCTGAAAAGCAAGCCAATTTCTTTTTATATGAGCCTTGAGAGGGCTTCAGGGGGCCATAAAAATAGGGTCCAGGGATTGCACCATACCACCTTTGGCATGAACCTTCATGACACCCCTTTGATGGATGCTGTAAAATTCCTGAAGTTAGGGTTGTGGCATCCTGCAATCCTTATTACAGCCTTGTACATGTTTGGAACCAGAAAGTAAGAAACACTGAAAGCCCTGCTCTGAGAAGCCATTGATAGAACCTGCCCATTAAGGGGCACATTAAGCATCATTATTTTGAACTGCAACCTCATCCCCATTGACCAGGCTAACTAGGACTGCCCGGAATTGCAGTCTCTCAGGAGTGCACAAAGATCTCCCTTGCCAAATTCATGGACAGAGCTCTGCTCACTTTATTGGGGTTCCCAGTCACATGTCCCAACTACAAATTGTACATGCCAACATTCCACCAAATGCAGTTACAAAACCCCCAGCAGACCTTCTGCCTGAAAACAGAAATACCTTAAAAGAGTTTCAAGCACCTTGGAGAGTTATGACTAAAATCCAGAGGAGATTCACCATCCCATCAACATGGTACCACCAGCAATTCACTGATTCCCCAGGTCCAAATGCTCCCAATGAACAAGGCAGGGTAAGTATGAGGGAGAGGAGAGTTTTGGTGGTGGCAGTCTAGTTCTGGAACAGTGTTCCCAAAGAGGTTTACAGGGTGCCATCTTATGGTTCTTATTGTCATTGAATTCCTTTAAGTCCTTTCTGATTTATGGCAATCCTAAAGCAAACCGATCCTAGGGTTTCCTCATCTGAGAATATGTGTCTCAACCAAGATTATGCAGTGGGTTTCCATAGCTAAGTGGGAAATCAAACCCTTTGTCTCCAGGGTCTTAGTCCAACGTTCAAACCAATACACCACACTGGCGCTCTCTCTTGTGTTTATCCTGTGGTTATCTGAACAGGTGACATTCTATGCTGATTTCAATGCTGGGAAGATGTTCCACTTCACTGGTGCTTTCTTAAAGAATTTAGCCTCAGCTCCTCAGTTTTACAAATTGTAGTTGGTTTGTTAGTTTGCATTAATCTTAGATGTGCTGTGAGGTTTCTGTTAATCCCAAAAACTTTGGCAATACCCAAAATATCATTCAGCATCTCCCTGGATAATCTCAACTAGACCTACTGAATCAACTGTTGAATAGTGACCTACCATGTAAGCAACAGTAATGGACAGAAAGGGTCTCTCTAAGGGGATGGAGAAGAGGCTTCAAGTCTTTATTTTTGTCCACAGAGTTGACATGAGCCCTTTCATCAGGAAATTCACACATATGTAAGGCACCAACTGCCTTCTGAGCATCCTCTCTGACAGCAAGATGACTAAACCAATACCTGTTTAGGGAGACAGTTCAGTTCACTACCCGATGGAACTTTCTTTGCAAAAATGCTTCCTTCTATACTCTTTTCTTTTCCTCCTATGCAAAAAAGCAATACAAAATATGCAAATATGTAAACCTCAGGCTATTCTTACTTAAATAACCTCATTCAATGCTGTACCATGACCTAGCTGATTCCTATCCATTTTCTATCGAAATTGAGAACAGAGGGTAAAAGAAAAAGAGTACAGAGATGAGATTCATGTTGCCTTTCCTCATCCTCCTACACATTTCTCCTGGTGAGAAATCATACAGGGAGGGGAAAAATGGAATATGACAACAAGAGGAACTGGGTGATAGTTCCATTTCTTTCTTTTTTACAGGTCTCTTCTCCAGCCCGCAGCTAACCCAGTCTGGCCCAGGAGTGGTGAGACCCGGAGGGTCCCTCAAGCTGACCTGCACCATAACTGGTATCCAAGTCGGTGATTACTACTGGAGCTGGATCCGGCAGACTCCAGGGAAGCGTCTGGAATGGCTGGGCGACATTCGGGATACTGAACGTGGGGGAACCTCCTACTACAACTCAGCTTTTGGTAGTCGAGTCAGCATTACCAGAGACACCTCCAAGAATGAAGTATACCTTCAGCTGAGCTCCCTGGCAGCTGCAGACACTGCTGTGTATTATTGTGCAAGAGACACAGTGCACCAAACCAAAGGAGCATCCAGGCAAAAACCACACACAGCTGAATCAGGCTAGCTCTCTCTCAAGCAATGGTGTTCATGCTATCTTTCTTACACAGTCATACACAGCAATTAATTAATTAGTTTGCTAACTATTTAATCGTTAATTATACTTCATTTTTAGAGACTTTACTGTAACATATGCAAACTTTCTCTGCTAATTGTTAGACCTGTCATACATGAGTGTTAGATTGGTCATACGTGTGTGTTGATTGACCCCATTTCCTACAAGAACCAGTTCAGGAAAGATAGTGAACCAAAGCCATGAGGCATCTATGCAAGGATACCACTCAGCCTGACTTGGTCAAATCCCTGCCTATGAAGTACATTCACAGAGCTTTTCCACAGAGCTTTTCCAGAGTTAACCTTGGTAGAAGGATGGGTGTGCTCTTTCCTGCTTCTTCAAGGTGGAGAAGAAGACAAACAAACAAAGCAGAGGAACCATACACTACGGACTTTTCATCTAACACAGTTATAGCACTGTGACTCCACTTTAACTGCCATGGCTCTACCCCATGGAAACCTGGGATCTGTAGTTTATGAGATACTTAGAATCCTCTACCAAAAAGCTCTAGGACTTAAAATCATAGAACCATAGATTTGGAAGAGACCACAGAGGCCATCCAGTCCAACCCCATACTATGCAGGAACACACATGCTCGGGGGTTGCATAACTTCCCCAAACTACAAATCTAAAGATTCCATAGGATATAGCCATAGCAATCAAAGTGGAATCATACTGATATAACTGTGGAGTGTGAAAAGCCCCTAAGTATGGACAAAGCACAGACCCAAGGCTGCATGTGCCCCCAATCTTTTTTGCAGTCTCTTATTCCTCTGTGTTCCCAGTATTGTCTTTTTTCTCATGAAAAATGTGGAGGAATGGAACTGGATCTCCTAGAAGCCTCCAAAAGCAACAATTCATTTTTTCAATACGCTGAAGGTGCTCACTGCCCTGTTTAACATTGTTAAATATTCAAGTTTTCAATACCTGTAGCAGATTTCTCTCACTTCCAGATTTTTCTTTGTGTTCTTTGGCAGTCCACGTTGTGCCAATACGGTCCATGGGATGGAAACCTGATCTTGGGATCCAGAGCTGTTACACATCCTGGCCATATGGAATCTTTGATAATCATGGAAACAAAACTTTGCTTTGTTCAACAGATGGCACAAAATAGGACTGGGGTACAAAGAAAACATCACAGCAATTCTAGCTGTGAGTTCTCCAGAATGTTAGATGAGTAGCTATTTCATGTATTGGGCAGGAAGAGAAAACCAGATACCCCATAGGGGGAAAAGTGAAAAAGGTTGATAGGAAGCAAAGAGAAATGTATCCCTCCATATTGTATCTGTCCTGTTTCAATGTAACTGGTGTTTATACTGCCTGTTTCTGGTATGGCCTGTTGACTTATTCAACAACCTCTTTACATGCTTACTTGCTTACTGTTACAAGTGTCCTGGAGAGGGCAGCAGAACACAGCAAGAAGATGTCCCAGAACCTATGAAGATAATGTAATATTGTAAAGAAAGCATTATTCTAGAACATTGACAAAATCCATGCAAAATCTGAATAGCTTCCTCTCAAGCTCTGGAACCATAGCTGGGCAACTGTATAGGGGCCAGAGGTCTATTCTCCCCATGGGTCACATACACTCCACCTACAGCAAGCCCAAATATCTCTCTTTTCAAAATGGAAATGGGAAGTGATGCCACTTCCTACAACCATTTTGAGAAGGACCATGAAGGAAAACACAGGTATTTGGGGTTAGTAGAGGTGAGTGGGGGTATTTTCACGTGTTTTCCCATGTTTAGGGGCTTTCTGTAATTTGAGGGCAAATATGGTCTGAAAAGCCCACCATTTTGTTAAATGAGCAGTTGGACTTGGGGGGATCTGCAAGGGCCAGAAATACAGGGTCTGGGGCCACACTATACTCACCCTTGGCATGCACCTTCATGACACCCCTTTGATTGTGTTTCAATTCCTCAAGACAGCATTGTGGCATCCTACACATATCATTACAGCCTTGCACATTTTTGGAGCAAGACAGCAAGAAACACTGAGAGACCTGCTCTGAGAAGATGTTGATGGCTCCTGCTCATTATGGAGCACATTAAGCATCATCATTTTGAACTGCAACCTCATCTCATTGACCACACCAAATAAGACTGCCTGGAATTACTGTCTCTCAGGAGTGCACAAATATCTCCCTTGCCAAATTCATGGCGAGCTCTCCTGACCTCATTGAGGTTCCCAATCATATGTTCTAACTACAAATTGTATTTGTCAGCATCTGCCAAATGCAGTTGTACAACCCTCAGCAGACCTTCAGGCTCAAAACACAAATGCCTCAAAAGATTTTCAGCACCTTGGAGAGTTCAGACTCAAGTCCAGTGGAGATTTGCATTCCCATCAACATGGTACCACCAGCAACGACTGGTTCCTCTGATCCAGATGCCCCCAATGAACAAGGCACCATAAGTATCAGGGAGAGGAGGGTTGAGGCAGTGGCAGTCTAGGTCTGGAACAGCCTTCCCAGAGAAGTTTACAAGGTGCCATCCTGTGGCAATTTCCTTGCCAGGGAAAGACTTTTCAGTTCCCTTGTACTTTTTCAAGAGTATTGTCTGAACCTCCCAGGTTTAAAATCAGTAGCTGGTTAAAAAAAAAAGTGAAAATCATTAGTTGGTTTGTTGGTCTGCTTTAATCATAGATGTGCTATAAAGTCTGTTTTCTGTTTCTTTACTCTCCTTCCCCCCAACAACTTTGGGAAGGACCAAAATATTGTCCAAAACAAACTGTTGAATTGTGAACCACCATGGAAGTAAATGCAATTAACTAAAAGGGTTTAAGGGGACTGAAAAGTGACTTCATGTCTTTATTTTGGCCCCAGAGTTGAATTTATCATGATGGTGGCAGGGGTTGGGTCAAGAGCTTTCTCTTGTGGGAGGGACGACCGAAAATATATTGTATCATATGCCTTGGGCACTGAGGGCGTGGTGTGACACTACTGAGAGGCAATCAGCCTCCTTACAGCAGAACCGAGGAGATCACATATACTTTTAGCCATCTCATTAGCAACAAACCTTTCAAGAAATTCAAACATTGAAGGACTCCTACAGCGCCCCTTGAATATTAAGTGGCAGCATCCTTTCAGTGACACTCTGTTATTGAGTCCCTTCAAGTTGTTTCCAACTTATGAAGACCTTAAGGTGAACTTATCCCAGGTTTTTTCTAGAGTTGAGTGATGTCCCCAAGGTCAACAGTAATTTCCTTGACTGAGTGGAAAAATGAACCCTGGTCTCCAGGGTTGCAGTCCAACACTCAAACCACTGCACTATGCTGGCTCTGTTTTAGTGACATACACAAATCTAATTCCACTTTGCACTAGCCCATGTATTGTTTTGGCCATTGTGGAGGTCAGTATTCTCCTCTTGGATCTGCAATGATCAACCTTCCCCCAACAGGACTTACTGTACCACTGTGATAGACACCTCGAATGGCCATTTCATTGCTTGTGGGGACTGGAGAGGTATCTATCTCTGCTCCCTTAGAGAGATGCAGAGTGCAGACATCATCCACTGAGAGCTTCAGAGGGCCCAAGAGAGCTTGGCAGAAGATATCCATGGGTTGTGTCTGGCTACTGGAACAGATGCTTCTCCAATCCTCACCACTCTTTGACAGCTATGACTGACAAAAGGAGCTTCCAGTCTTTTTACTCCTTTAATCTGAGAGAATTTCTCCTTAGAGATGTTGATGGTCTCTCAATATCCATTTTTTAACATATTTGCACTGAAAGGCATATATTACAACACTGCTACTAAAAGTGCCAAAGTTGATTAGGATAGATCTCTGTGGGTCATTATAATTTCATGAAGACACTTGCATGAAATGGCTCCTTTGGTCAGCCATTTTGAGGAACTCCACCATTCAGCCTCAGATTTTAAGTTTTGGGTGGGGGAGGAAAAAAGCCAATAATAATGAAGAAGGTTTCATGATAAAGGAAGCGGAATGGATTTTTTTAAAACTGAAATCTTTTTGTTAGGAGGTTTTAATGAAAGTCTGGACCTCAGTTCATCCCTGCAAGGCCACTCTGCCATACACATAAAAAGTAAACAAAGCAAAAAAAAATGGCAAGACTACACAAGACCACATCAGATATCCTTGAAACTGGTTGCACCACTTTCTCTAGACCTTCCCTTGTTTCTGATCATCTGCAGAGATATATCTATGTAATAAAATCACGTTCAGTGTGTCTTCTTTTGTTGCTTTTCAGATCAGCTTGTGGAGAAAGTGTATTAGCAACTGGCTGTTGATTTGACTTATGGGATGTATATGATCTGATACAAAAGTAGCATACTTTATTATGGTAATGCGTAAGTATCATACTTTTATTTATGTGTTGTTCTTTGTATAAGATTTTAAGTTAATATATCTTTATCTCTGTGTTTATTTTTAATATAGCCCCAGGAGAAGGCCAATTAGTTTAGGTGCAGGCTGAAACACACTCAGTATTTTATTTTATTTTTAAAAATTTTATTAAAAATTCCATATGAACTAAAATTAACAAGTATCGAGCATTGTTTTCATATTACACAGCCATGTGTCCATATCATTCCCAATCTTACCTTACAATAACTTAACAGAAATTTTCGATGTAGTACTAAATAATTATTTTCTTCCATAAATACACTTATAGATCGTCCTCTTCTCCTCCCTCCCTCTCTAACCCCACAACCCCATATTAGTAGTGCAATTTTTATATACCATCAATTCATCCTTTTCCCTCCCTTCTCTCCCTATGTCCCTTCTCCCCCCCCCATTCAACCTTACTCTCCTTATTACGTGTTTTCCCCAATCCAAACTCCTTGAATTCCTTATTCTAAACCTCCTTAATATGAAATCTTTTTGTTGTTGTAATCTACCCTAATGTTCTCCACTTAATACCATAATTTTTATTTTTCACATTCTACGTTCCACCCTTAGTATAAAAGTTACCCTTCCAAATCTACTCTTCACCTCTATACTTTAATCTTGATTCTCTTTCACCCATTTAATAATTACATTCCATTGTGTTTCAAATTGTTGGTTTGAATTTCCTTTCAGCATGTTGGACAGTTTTTCCATTTCAATAATATCCATTATTTAGTCTTCCATTCTTCATGGGGAGATGCTATTTCTTCTTTCCAGTGCTTTGTATAGTTCAGTCTTGCTGCTGTTATTAAATTTAATAATATCTTCTTTTTTGTCTCCATTTGACTATTCTTTCAATCATGTTTAATAAATATATTTCCAGAGTCATCTCAAATTTAATGTCAAGAATCTTTGTAATGCCATCATGAATCTTTTCCAGTTGTTTGTTTGTTTATTTTTGCTATTGGGCATGATCACCATGTGTGGAAATAGGTTCCTGTTGTTTTCCCACATTTCCAACATTGACCATTCCCTTTATGCATTAACTTCCTTAGTTTTTGAGGGGTCATATACCACCAATGAATTGTCTTATAAACATTCACTTTTAGGCTTAAGCTTTGGGTAAATTTTATGTCTTCACTCCATGCTATTTCCCACATTTCTAACTCTATATTATGACCGATGTTCTGAGCCCACTTTACCATGAAGTCCTTAATCCTTTCCGGCTCTAGCTCTCTTTCTAATAGCAGTCTATAAAATTTTGAATTTTTTTTTCTCATTTTTCAACAGAGCCTTACCTATTTTGTTCTCTTCCATCTCCAACCCGGTAATTTTTATATCTATTTTGAACCTTTCTTTTAATTGTCAATATGGGAACCAATTCAGTTCAAGGTTCTGGCCCTTTAGTTCTTTGCTGGTCTTTAACACTGGTGTTCTTCCTTCCCATTTTATTAAGTCCTTATATCTTAACATTCCTCCTAATTTTGTTTCAGATATTCTAAAAGCTTCTTGGGGTGATGTCCAAATAACTTATTATGAAATTTTTTGTTGATGGTCTGCCACGTTCTGATTAAAGCTCTCCTCACATAGTGATCTCTAAATTCTCTGTCTACCTCTGCTTTGTTACAGCAGAGGTAGCTGTGCCAGCCAAATCTGATGTTAAACCCTTCTGATTCCAATAATTTATTATGTTTCAGTTGAATCCAATCCTGAATCCAATCTAAGCAACATGCTTGATAGTATATTTCCAGATGGGGTAGTCCAAATCTTCCTCTCTCCTTGCTGTCTTGTAATATTTTCAATGTAATTCTTGGTTTCCTTGGTTTGATAACTTTTTGTTCCACTCAGTATTTTAAAGAATAAATTTGGACCATCTTTAAGCACATGTAGCATAGTCTCATTTTACTGCTAATTTTCTATTTGTGCTTTTCAGCACCTATGCCTGCTCCAGCAAGAAACTAAACCAGTCTCTATTTTGGGAGACACTTAGCCTTCCTTAAAAGAATGCTTTCTTCTATACTCTCTTCTTCTCCTCCTATTCAACATGGGACTAGAAAGTGAAACTTCCTATATGCAAATATGCAAATCTCAGGTTCTTCCTACTTAAACAGCCTCATCCAATGCTGCACCATGACTTAGCTGGTTCCTATCCATTCTCTATCATAGTTGGTGGAAGGAAAAGAGTACAAGGATGAGATTCATCTTCCATTCCCTCATTGTCCTGTGCATCTCACATGCTGAAAATTCATACTGTTACCCTGTGTTTTGGGGAGTCCTGGGAGGGGTGACAAAGTTACCAAATAAAATACCAAATTTGGGGAAAATTAGTGAAACTCCTTTCTTTCTTTTACAATGTTTATAAAGGGTGAGGAGAGGAGGACAAACAAGCAAAGTAGATAATCTATATATGATGGCAGTTGTTCATAGAAACCAAACTTTGCTCATGAGATTGCACCATAGGGGATGACAGTGGGGTGGTGAGATCAACAGATATAAGTCATTCTCCCAGAATTTCAATTGATATATATGTTGCAATGTCTGTTTTGCTACATGAGGATGGTTCTTTTAGGATATGAGGTCAATCAATACATCAGTGGGGGGAAAGGAATGACAGATCTGACAGTTAGTAGGCAAAACTTACAAATGTTACAGGAAAGTCTCTTAAAATGAAGTATAATTAACAATTAACTAATTAACAAACAAACAAACTAATTGTTGTGTATGACTGTGAAAGAAAATGCACCAAAGCCATGGAGCATCTATGCAAGTACACCACACAGCCAGAATTGGTTAAATCCCTGCCTACCAAGTACATTGCCAGAATTTATGCAGAGTTAACCTTGCCAGAGGGATAGAAATGCTCTTTCTTGCTTTTTCAAAGTGGAGAAAAGGAGAAACAAAAAAACAAAGCAGATGAACTATATCCTATGGGCTTGTTCACCTAGCACAGTTATAGTACTGTGATTCCATTTTAACAGCTACAACTTCACTTCATGGAAACCTGGGATTTGGCATTTCATGAGATACTTAGAATCCTCAACCAGAGAGCTGTAAGGCCTCCCCAAACTACAAATCTCAGAATGCCATAGGAGACAGCCATGGCAGTTAAAGTGGAACCATTCTGCTATATTTGTATAGTGTGAAAAGCCCATAGGCATGGACAAAGTGCAGGCCTGAGGGTTCCTTGCCCCGTGTGTGTGTGTGTGTGTGTGTGTGTACACATTTGATTCCTCAATATTCCCAAAGGAAAAACAATTCTCCCATACAACAATTATAGGTCCATTCTTCAGAATTTTAGATGAATTGTTTCATACACCGTAGAAGAAGAGAATATCAGATGCCCTGTAGAGATGAGAGTGAGAAAGGTTGATGGGATGCAAAGTAAAGAGGACATCTTTGCGTCCCATCAACATCTGTCCTCTGTCTATGTATTTGGCATTTATACTGCCTGTTTCTGCTATGGTCTCTTGACTTATTCAACAATCTTTTTACATGCTTACTTGTCTACTATTCCATGTAACCAGGAGAGGGCAGCAGAACACAGCAAAAGGATGTCTTGGGATCTGTGAAAACAATGTAATTCTGTAAAAAGGAAAACTTTATTCTAGAACATTGACAAGATACATGCTAAATATGAATGCTGCCTCTCAACACATAAACCATGGCTGGACAACTATATGGGACCCAGAGGTCTATTTCCCTGCCCCCCAGGTCATAAACATTCCACACATAGCAAGCCCAAGTACTTCTGTTTTCTCATACAGTCCCTCTCAAAATGGAGATGAGAAGTGATATCTCTTCCTATGGCCATCTTGAGAAGGACTGCAGAGGAAAACAGAGATTGGGGATAGTACAGGGTTCTGGGCTGTTTGTTGAATGAGTGGGGGTATATCTATTTATTTATTTATCAATCAATAAATGAAATACAAATGCATTTGCTGAGTTCCAACATTGAGTTTGCATAAATTGGGGTTGCATGACCTTCTGCATGTCAAGTTGCATATTGACTGGGCTTTCTGACCCTTGTGTTGAATGGCAGTCTTTCACAACTGGATGCATATCTGAGTGTGCAACCAAATGCACAACTGAATGTTCATCTCATGAGCACCTGCATGCACATAAGCCTTCAATGTACATGAACAATGCCACTTGGATGTCCAACCGCTTTCATCAAGGAATTTACACATATGTGGGACATTCTGGTCACTGTCTCTGCCAGAAAGATCAGTAAATAAATACCTGTTTGGGAGACAATTTACTACTTCATGGAGCCTTCCTTGCAAGAATACATTCTTCTACATGCTCTTCTCCCCCTTCTATGCAAAATGGGAGTAGAAAGTCAGACTTATATGTAGATCTCAGGTTCTTCCTGCTTAAATATCCTCATCCAATGTTGCACCATGACCAAGCTGACTCCTATCCATTCTGTATCATAATTGGGTGCAGGGAGTAGAAGGAAAAGAGTACGGAAATTAGAGTCATCTTGCACAACAAAGGATTTCCAGGGTGGACAAAAGGTGATAGGATGGATTAATAGTTCTAATATGTGAAGGAAACATGTTGATGGAATTAGTATGTATATGACAAAGGCTTTGATGGCAGTGCAATCGGAGATCAGGAAGGAGTCACAGGTGAGAGAATGATGCAAATATGGATTTGTTTGAAATCTTCCTGTTTTACTGAACCAGCACTATCAATGAGCACTTGCGACACATAGGTTCCAGATTAAGGTTTTATGGCTTTGCCTGCTATAGGATATGCAAACCACAGGGGGTTTGGATCTTCTCAGAGATGGCTATTAAGTCAGATTTTCCTGATAAACCTATGACTTAGGGTCATGCTGGGGTCATTTCTGACCTATTTTTTCCAAGTTTCTCCTCCACATGGCCCTTTCCAGTCACTGTATATGATTTCTATTTTATTCCAATTAAACACATCTGCCAATTAATATATTTTGCCAATAAAACCATATCAGAGCAGTGGGGTTACAGGCTGAGCAGGGAAATCAAACCCTGGTCTACAGGGTCATAGTCCAACTCTCAAACTGACAGAAAAGCCTGAAAATGATAGGACTTAGTAGCGTAGAATAATATATTTTTGTTTTGTTGTTGACAAATGGTGAAGGCTGGCACCTAGGAAGAGGCAGTCTGACTTGGAAAATATATGGACATTGAGAATGGAATACATACTACTGATCCTAAAGGAGCCAAGAGTGCTAGGCTTCCCCATTAAGTAATGTAAGGAGGCCCCTCTTTGGATAAACAATAGATAGGGGCTAAGTGGAGGATGTATTGGGGGGCATGATGCATGAGAGAGCCAAAGCGCATGCCCTGACATCTGAAGCCCACCAGGTCTTACATAGGAGGTGATATAACTTAGTATGCTAATTCCTTGGGATCCCACCCACCCACCCCGTCTCTGGATGTCTCCTGGTTTCAGCCTGGGTTGAATAAAAGATCTTTTGTATATATTATTTTGAATCTCCTGCTAGCATGTAACTTATGGCTGTTTTGCGCTCCAGGGAAACCTGCCCATTGTTGCTAACAAAACCACTACACCAAACACTAAAAAAAAAAGTTGCCTGTTGACTTAGGGCAACCCCATTAATTTCTTAGGGCTTTTTCAGTCAAGGAATGCTCACAGATGTTTTGCCAATTCCATCCTCTGAGATAAAGCCTACAGATCCAAGTATTCCCTAGTGGTCTCTCCTCTCCAAGTATTTAACAAAGGCTGACCTTAGTTTCCAAGATCAGACAGGATCTGGTGCCCTAGGATATTTTGACCCCGTATACATGGAGAAAAAAGAAAAAAATAGAATACAACACTAACAGGGGTAATTCCATTTCTTTCCTTTATTCAGGTATCTTCTGCAACCTGCAACAAACCCAGTCTGGCCCAGAGGATCTCTCAAGCTGATCTAGACCATAACAGTCGGTTAGTCTGCTAGATTCTTTGCTTTCCCTTTCCTTTCCTTTCCTTTTGAAATTTTTAAAATGAAAACCAGGTCACTCAGCATCAAAAACAGGATTACTAATACCCTCCTAGAGCAGCAGTTTCTAAACTTTTCTTTACCATGGACCCCCTTTTAAATATTTTTGCCACCAACAGACCACCAAGACTTAACTCAAGACTTAAAGCCCTAAAATGCATCAAATATTTTAAATTGCCCTTCAAAGGTCTTCAAATTTGGAGTGAAGGGAAAAATAAGTAAATGCACAAACTCCTATTCGAATGTTTTTATTGGAAGGGTTACGTGCAAGTCTGTCTGTCTGTCTGTCTTCCTTCCCTCCCTCCCTCTCCTCCACTCCTCTTTCTGTTTTAATTATAAAAACTCATAACATTTCCTCAAGCCTTTGCAGACCATCTACAAGGACATCATGGCCCCAAGGGTCCAAAGACCAAAGGTTAAGAACCACTATCTTAGAAGATTCATCATAGAAGGGGAAAAAAGGAGAATGAACACCCCTGCTTTACACTTTATGTAAATCTTCTGCTCATCCATGCAAGTCTGCCCCATCGATGCCTTTTACTTAAACAGCATCATCCCATCTTGCTCCATGGCTTGAGAGAGTCCTGTTAGTTCTGCAGGAAAGAGGGAGTAGTGAGAGGAGGAGTAAAAAAGGAAAAGAAATGAAATCCACAGCCATTTTCTTCCTCTTACTGAGCATCTCACCAGGTAAGGATTTAGCAATTGCCTCAAAAATGTTAGAAGTGTACCCAACAATAAGTGAACATGAGGAAATTCACAGAGCGAAAGTATCCCAATCTTTCCTTCTTGCAGAAACTCATCCCAAAAAAGAGCATCTCATGGAACCCTCCTGAACAAGTTGGCATTCTGTTGGGACACCAGGACATTACCCCAAATTAAGTAGAGTTTCAAACCATTTGAACCCTTTTTCTTCCACATACCAGAAGCTCCTCATACCTGATCCTTTCTTGTAGAAGAGGTCCTCCCCATAACATTCAGAGATGTCTCAAGGCACATTAAGAGGGACAGTGAGGACAAGGGGATAAATAAACATTGCTTTTGTTGACCTTGTTGAGTTATCATAAGATCCAGGTCTGTGAACTCACCACAAAAAAACTCCAGTGTCCAATTCTAACTCCTTCTCCACTTTTTACAGATGTCTCCTCCACTCTAGAACTGACCGAGTCTGGCCCAGGAGCAGTGAACCCTGGAGGGTCATTTAAGTTGACCTGTGTCGTTTCTGGTGTTGAAGTGAGTGGATGGTATTGGGGATGGCACAGACAGTCTCCAGGGAAAAAGCTGGAATGGATGGGTGGTGTTAGCAGTACTGCAGGCGAAGGCAAACCCTACTACAATTCAGCATTTGGCAATCGGATCACCATCACCAGAGACACATCAAAAAATGAATACTACCTTCAGTTGCGGTCTCTGACAGCTGCTGACACTGCAACCTATTACTGTGCCAGACACAGGAAGCGAGACACAGTGAGAAAAAGTAATGGAGCATCCACACAAAAATGACTTGGAGCCTAACCACTTGCACTTCATACTCTACTAGTATGTGTTTTGCAGTGGAATGTATCACTTTGGATACTGAGGTAGCATCTACAGCAGCTCAGGGATTAATGGCCATACAAAATCACATGTGTTCAGAAAGAAAAATTATTTCAGCAATATGGAAGTACAAAAGTTTATGTGCTGTATCCAGGGTACTGGAACTAGAAGACATCAATAAAGAATATAGGAAGGAACATGAACAAAAAGACACACCTGTCAAAGTTTTTCATTCAATCTTTTAAGCATAAATGACAGTAAAGTACCACCAAGTGTATGAGGGTCTTAAACACATAATCCAATGTTTTCTAGAAAGCTGCATGATCTTTAATACAGACCTATCTGAAGATTCACTGAAAGCAGTCGTGGAAAGGGAGAGCTCTGAGCTGAAGAAAGAGGAAGGCATCAGAGGGGTTGCTGTTTCCTCTCTTGAAATTACAAGACTTTTTGGTGCAAGTTTTCCCATGATTTTTCCCATTGCAGGACTTTGCTGCAAAAAAAAAAATCTGTTTGTCCAAAAAAAGTCCCTTGGGTTTCAGTTCAAAAAAATTGCTTTTATATAGAAAAGGGATTCTTCATGTGAAAAACACATTTTTTTCTGTAAAATATTGTTTCTGCAGAATTTTTTTTAATTTTTGCACAAAAAGGGTATTTTTTCAAAGAAACAGTCCTGGAATGCAAGATATCTTGTGGTGACTGAGTATTTTCTTCTTAACAAGAAAGAAATTATTTACATCCCATGTGGAACGTGGTGAGAACAATCCTACACAATAACTCTTGTCTGTAACTCAAAATGAAATATGTACCTTCCATGTACTTATCCCCAATGCAAATCTTAGAACGACACAAGGAAAGGACAGATGAAGCAAAAGACTATCTTAAACAGAAACTGGAGTAAGAACTGGATGAACAAGAAGACAGTAACACCACCATCTTCACACACTTCTTATGGACCCAAGATCCTGCAAAGAAATCTGTCACCTTTCTCTCAAGATAGATCAGTCTAAGTCCAGTCGTTCCATGATTTATAAATAATGAAAGGAAAAAAACACTGCATAGTTGAATAATAACAGCCAAGTAGCTTATTTGAAAAATAGCCTCAAAACAAGGTGTAGCCTATTGTCCAAACTGGGGTGATACCTCACACCAAGATAGTCCCCCAAAAACAAAAGGGGGGAAGGCAAAAATAGCCAGTCAAGGAAAAACTCCTTATAGATTAGCAGAGATAGCTATGCACAGCTATGGAAGCATGCCTAGCAGCCAAGGACACCATTAGCAGCACAAGCACTAAGCCAGTAACACTCACCAACTCCAAGTTGCAATCTTCCAATATGGAGGCTCTTTAATTTCTGTTACAATATATACACAATATTTACAAAGTCCAGATGGCAGCTCGGCACATCAAGCTCGGCACATCAAGCTCGGCACATCAAGCTCGGCACATCAAGCTCGGCACATCAAGCTCGGCACATCAAGCTCGGCACATCAAGCTCGGCACATCAAGCCTACCCTCTTCAGCAGAGCCCCCAAGAAACACACACACTTCAAACAATGTATGCAATGTTGGCTGGGATTATGCTGCCTTTATACAGACACCTAGCCAATCCTGGCCAACCCTTGTAATGTCTGCACCTGGTGCTCATCAGCCTGACTCAGCACAAATCCAGGTTGAGTCACATTCCTTTCTCCAGGTGCACTTAACAGTTAAGCAATTAAAGCAAGATGACCTTCACACTAACTTTAGAAAGTATTTTTTCAGAGGTTTGGTCTAAACCATCTCTGACAAAAGTAGTTCATGAGCCCCCACTGTTCAAAGTCAGCAGGAACTCTGGCCTGGGCACACTATTTGATCATTGTCTTCCTCTCAACACAAAAAGTAGATTTATATCATTCTTTCTGCCCTTCTCCTCCATTTTTACATGCATTCTGATACAACTCAGCACTGAGTATTCTTTGGCACTGGCCTCATATTTCTTCAACTCAGAGTTCTTCTTAAAGTCCTACATATCATGTCACTAAGAAGCCATCACAGTTCAGGCAGTAAGGTATAAAATGGACACTTCTGTCTGTCTGCCTCTCTTGGTCTCATATCTAGAATCATTTTTGAACAGAAAGCCCATTTCTTTTCTGCTTCCTCCCACAGCTAAAGCATGAAATTGGTAAAGGTCCATGTGGCTAATTGGGCAGATGAAAAGAAAGAAGAAAAGTATATGAAAGGAATATTAAAAAGATAGGCAAAGGGGAGGCAAAAGTTAAAAAAAAAAACAGGAAATGCATACATTCACAGCCACTATTGGGATTTCTATTTGACACCCAAGCTATGGAATGGGACTAACAAATGTTTGCAGAATATGGGAGATGCACTATTTTGTAACCCTGGAGCAACCAAGTAATAACTGGATTATTACTTCCAAGTTGCAGAGTTTGGTGGCTTCTTTGCCTTCCTCTTCCTTTGATTTGCTTTTGAAATTCTTAAAATGAAAACCAGGTCATTCCACGTCAAAAACAGGATTGCTAATATCCTCCTAGAGCAGCAGTTCTTCACATTTTCTTTACTATAGACCCTCTTTTAAATATATTTTGTTGTGACAGACCACCAAGATTTAACTCGAGACCTACAACCCTGAAATGCATCAAATACCTATTTACATTGCCCATCAAGGGTCTTCAATTTTGGAGAGAAGGGAGAAATAAGTAATCACACACACTCCTATTAGAATGTTTTTATTGGAAGGATTACATGCAAAATTTCTTTTCTTTTCTCTTTTCTTTTTTCTTCCTCTCTCTCCCCCCTTTCTGTTTTAACTGTAAAAAGACCCCCTATGAGGATATCATGGCCCCCTGAGGATCCACAGATCCCAGGTTAAGAACCGGTATCCTAGAGGATTCATTGTAGAAAGGAAAAAAAGGAGAACCAGCACCCCTGCTTTATACTTTTATGTAAATCTGCTACTGCTTACCACAGGAGTTTCACTGGGCTGAGTGCTCATCCATGCAAATCTGCAGCATCGATGCCTCTTACTTAAACAGCATCATCTCATCTTGCTCCATGGCCTGAGAGAATCCTGTTAGTTCTGCAGGAAAGAGAGAGGAGTGAGGGAAGGAGTGAAAAAGGAAAAGAAATGAAATCAACAGCCATTTTCCTTCTCTTACTGAGCATCTCACCAGGTGAGGATTTAGCTATTGCCTCAAAATGTTAGAACTGTCCTTTAGAATAAGTGAACATGATGAAATTCACCGAAGGAAAGTATCCCAGTCTTTCTTCCTTGCAAAAACTCATCCCAAAAAAGGGCCTCTCATGGAACCCTCCTGAACAATCTTCAATGCAGTTGGCATTCTACTGGAGCACAAGGACATTACGCCCAATTAAGTAGAACTTCAACAAGTTTGGAGCCTTTCTCTTCTATATACCAGAAGCTCTCCACACTTGATCCTATATTGTAGAGAAGGCCCTTTCCACAACATTTAGAGATGTCTCAAGGAACACCAAGAGGAACACTGGGATCAAGAGGATAAACAAACATTGCTTTTGTTGACCTTGTTGAGTTATCATAGGATCCAGGTCTGTGAACTCACCACAAAAAAACTCCAGTGTCCAATTCTAACTTCTTCTCTCCCTTTTACAGATGTCTCTTCCACTCTAGAACTGACCGAGTCTGGCCCAGGAGCAGTGAACCCTGGAGGGTCATTTAAGTTGACCTGTGTCGTTTCTGGTGTTGAAGTGAGTGGATGGTATTGGGGATGGCTCCGGCAGTCTCCAGGGAAAAAGCTGGAATGGATGGGTGGCATTAGCAGTACTGCAGGCGAAGGCAAACCCTACTACAACTCAGCATTTGGCAACCGGATCACCGTCTCCAGAGACACATCAAAAAATGAATACTACCTTCAGTTGCGGTCTCTGACAGCTGCTGACACTGCAGCTTATTACTGTGCCAGAGATAGGGGAGGGACACAGTGAGGAAAAGCAATGGAGCATCTACAGAAAAACCACATTGAGACTAAACATTTTCACCTTTGTCATATTTTACTAGTCTGTGTTTTTGCAAGGGAATGTATCACTGTGAATACTGAGGTAGCGCAGGCAGTGCAGGCCATGCAAAACCACATGTGTTCAGAAAGAAAGATTTTAGAAACATTGAAGGATAAAGGTCTACGTGCTGTATCCAGAGTATGGAACTAAGACATCAATCAAGAATACAGGGAGGAACATGAGGAAGAAAAAAGATACAGCAGGAAAATTTTGCATTCAACCTTTTAAGCATAAACACCAGTAGAGTAGTACTAATGGTATGAGGATCTTAAACATACAATCCAATGGCTTCTACTAAACTAAACATTCTCTCACACAGATCTGGCTGAAGTTTCACCGAAAGCAGTCATAGAAAGGAAGAGCTCTGAGTTGAAGGACTGGGTGGGCCTTAGAGAGGTTGCTGTTTCCTCCCTGCTGGATGAAAGTACAAGAGTTTTTTTGTGCATTTCTCCAAAGATTTTTCACATTTTTAGACATTGTGCAAAAAAGATCTCCTTGGACAAAAAAAAAGTCCTTTGGGTTTTAGTGCAAGAATGGTGTTTTTGCAGAGAAAAGAGACTTTTTAAATGCAAAACAGATGGTTTTCTCTGCAAAATATTGTTTTTGCTTGAAAAAAACCAAGGTGGTTTTTTTTTTTCAGTTCTCTCCCCCAAGGAAAAAGTTTCTTTTTGAGAATAAGAAATATATCTATCTATCTATCTATCTATCTATCTGTGGAGAGTGGTGAGAACAATCCTACACAAGTGTTGCCTGTAATACAAAATAATATATGCATCTCTGATGTTCTTATCCCCAATGCAGATGTTAGAAAGACACAGGGTAAGGGATGATGGAGCAAAAGACTATCTTGAACAGAAACTGGAGTAAGATTTGGAAGAACAATAAGACAGTGATGTCACCGTCCACTTCTTGTGGACTCAAGATCCTGCAAAGATGTTGGTCTCTTCTTCATCAAGGCAGAACAGTTTCTGAGTCCAGTCATCCCATGATTTATACATAATGAAAGGAAAGGAAACACAGCATGGTTCAATGATAACAGACCAAGCTGCCACTTTGAATAATAGACTCAAAACAAGGTGCAGCCTTTGTCCAAGCCAAGGTCAACACTTCACCCCAAAATGGTTCATGAGTTCCCAGTGTTCAAAATCAGGAGAAATTCTAACCTAGACACAATATTGAATAATTTCCTTCCTCTCAACACTACAAGTAGACTTTTTTTTTCTGATCATATCTATTTTTGCAACTCAAAGTAACTCAGCACTGAGTCTTCTTTGGCACCTACCTCATATTTCTTCATCTCTGAAGGTTGGAGTTCTTCTTAATGTCCTATGTATCAAGTCACTAAGAAGCCATCGCTATTCAGGCAGTTAAGGTATAAAATGGGCACCTTTTTTCTCCGTGTGTGTCTCTCTTTCTCTCACATCTAAAATTATTCTTGAACGGGAAGCCCATTTCATTCTGCTTCCTCCCACAGCTAAAGGAGGAAATTGGTAAAGCCCCATATGTCTGATTGGACAGATGAAAAGAATGAAAAAAGTGTATGAAAGGAATATTAGGAAGATCAGCAAAGGGCAAATGTGACTTCCTGTCTGCTTTATTTTATTCGCATAACACCTTTCTTATATCACAAGAGCCAAGATGGCTACAGGACTCAGTTTCAGTTTTCTGAAACTGAACTCAATGGATGGTAGAGGACTTCCTTTCTGTGCACAGAGAGCTCATTTGTTAGTCATCCTTTTTTTTTTCTTTTCTGCTTATATTTCTTTATCTTGGATGCTTCTGCATAAGCCTCGACTGGCTTTTTCATCCCCAGATTCACCAAGAAGCCATACTAAGGAATAAAGGTGGCATCTCTATTTCTTAAAATATGATAAGAGAAGATGATCAAAGGTCGGAAACCAAATCTTATGAGGAATGACTTAGGGAGCTGGATATATTTAGCTTGAAGAAGAGCAGGTTCAACTGTATCTTTCAGTATATCTGAAAAGATGCCATGTAGAAGATGAAGCCAGCTTGTTTTTTGCTGCACCAAAGACTAGAACACAAACCAATGGATTCAAATTAAGAAAAGCACTTAATCATTAGGAAGAACTTTTTTACTGTAAGAGTGATTCAATAGTGGAACAGATTGCCTCCAACTTTGGAGATCTTTAAACAGAGGTTGGATGGACATCTTACAGGGGTGCTTTCATTGTGTATTCCTGCATAGAGGGGCTTCATCTAGGTGGCCCCTGTGGTTGCTTCCAGTTCTATGATTCTATGACCACAGCCAGATCGTTGTCCCTGAATAATAACAGAGGAGTAGCAAGCTGATGAGAGACTTTCTCATTTGGGGTTCAGATGTGGAGGAGGAAAGATGAGAGCCCAACCACCAGTATGGATTGTAGATGGCTTATTCTTATGAATGGATATTGCACCCCAGCTCAAAAGCTGAAGACTGCACATGCATAAGAGAACAGATTGTGTCTCTGAGAACCCTGAGAATTCATTAAAGCAAAAGAAAAGAGTCTGTGCCCATACACAGGTAAAACAGTGCTTCACTTCCAGCAAATGCCCTGTCAACTTTTTGTAAAAAGGCTTTCATAACAATGAGTTGCCTTGGTTCCTCCAGCAGTGCACTGCGCAGCCACTTCTTTTTTTAACTGGGATAAGGCTGCCATCTGCTGGACAAATTAGGCAGGATTCCCAGTCACATGGATTTCTGTAAATGTGCTCACTTGAAAGCATCTTTTTTTGTTTAATTTTATTTTTATTAAAAGGATCAGCACCCATATAAAAAAAAGAGGGGGGAAAGGAGTTGACTACAAACATTTCTGGCGCAATGACATTTGAACGCATTTCAAGTGAGCTCCTTTCCAGACTTTGCCCATCAGTACATGGAGGCTGGAAATGGAGGAGGTGAGGCTGAAGAATGCCCAGCTTCCTTTGGAGAGTTACTGCTCTGCTTTCTCTACAGATTTACCCCTGGATAGGGTCTCTAAGGATGGACAGTTCACAGATGCAAGAACTGGGTTGATTGGCTGATCTGAATGGGATTCATTCTCTCTGTAGTAAAGAAGACAGAGGTGCTCCTAGATCTTTCCTTGTCATTGTCATTGGAGGCTCAGGTAACCAGAGTAACCCAGCATACCCCCTACCAACTTCAGCTGTTACAACTTGCTCCATTTCCTGTATAAAGCTGATTTAGACACTGTGGTTCATACGTTGGAAATCTATCTAGACTACTGTAGAATGCTCTATCTAGGGCAACACTGGTTTGGAAGATGCTGCTGGTGCAAAGTGCAGCCACTGGTGGACTCAATAGGATACCCAGCTCAGTATATATACTGTTAGAAGTGCAACAATGCCAAGAATGCCTTGGAGCCAGTAGCAGTAATAGGGTTAAATAGTTTGAGTGACCAAAGTGTCCTCCCATCTTGCCTATTTATCCTGACCCCCTTGGGGTAAACTCATACTCTTATGGACTTTTTTTCCCACTGCTTCTCTTCCTGCCTGTTGTCTCTCAGCTCTTCCATAGAATGAAGCTAGATTAGATCAGCTCCCTAAGTAACTTTCCTATCTTAGAATGGAGTTCCTATAATAAAACCTTCAGTTTGTTTCTCCAAGCATTTGGTGTCTTTGCTCCTTAATCAGGATCACTAACTACTGCAGGCTGTCTCTATTATATATTGCGCCATACCATCAAACTGTCCTAATTTGGTTAGGAGAGTCCCAATTAATCCTCTGCCATCCCACTTTTTCAGCTGCTGTTAAAATGTCCCGCCTTCTCTTTCCTCTTTCCATTTTCCCCCTTTGTCCTCAGCTTACTTCAATTGCTGCAAGCTGAGGTCAAAGTGCAAAAGTAGTAGGCATGCAGTTAGCTCAGCACAGGGGAGAAAGGAGGAGCAAAACCATGTCCTTTTCAGTAGGCTCAGACAAAAGCAAACCATCATGTCCCAGTCCCAGGTGCAAACACAGACAAGATCATCTCCAACAGCCAGGACACAGACACATGAACAGGAAAATACTTACCACAGCCCACCATAGACAAGAAAGGGAAAGCCCATGAGAGTCAGAGCACTCATATATGGAAGTCTCATTAATCAGGCAAACAGCTGTGGGAGGCTGCTGGCCAATAAATAGCAGAAGCAGGGCAAGGAGAGGTCCTTTGCAGATAACTGCCAGTTCTGGTGGAAGCAACACAGTCTTCTTTTGATCCTTGGCTTGTGTTCCTGAGAAACCTTGACTCTTGCTTTGTGGGCAGACTATGCTACTGGATACTCCCTTGTCTGACACTCTGAATGTATTGTTGACTTGGACTACTGAAACAAGAACAGTAATTCACTTATAAGTTCCTGTAAACTTTGACTGTAATTGCTACTATAGACTCTGCTTAAGGACTGTGAGATGTGGCTGGCTTTCTAAACAGAACACAACAGCTTCAGCCTCCCCTAGCTTTTGTGTTCTTCCTCATCAATATCTTTTCTATCCTGACCAAATTCTAATGTTGTTTGGCCACACATCTCCTGGTTTTCATTTGTTAAATGTTGGAGGGTACAGTATAGTTGTGCTAAAAGCACCATAGTGACTGCTAGTTATACCAAGCTACAGTCAAGCTTCTGCTGCTGCTGTACAAAGTCCTGAATAAGTTAGAGAAGGGCATATAACAGACTATCTTCCCTTAAATGAGAGGCTGGTAAATGGCTGCAGTCTATGGGTTGCATGGAACTCCTGGATGCCACTTCTGTGACCTTTTAAGCCATCTGCCAATTCCTCACCCCACCTCAAAATATTTTTAAAAGTCAGCATGATTTTCAGACAATTTTTGCATCAAAACCACAGAGAAAGCCCCTCAAATAGTTAAACACACACAGAAATGCTCTGATCCCCACAACAACCCAGAACTTTGTACTGTCCACAAATCCCTTCATTTTCCTCTGCTGTCCTCAAAATGGCTCCATTTTGCAGAGGAAAACAGATATTTGGGCTTCCTGTGGCAGGTGGGTGGTCATAGGAGATCTGGGAGGAAGAATTTGCCTTGACCCCATACATTTGCCCCTATATACTCCCACTGGGCCTCCAAGATTTGCAGAGATGCTGTTATTAGCCTTTCTGTGACCAACAGAATTTCACCATGTGACATCACAAAAGCAAGTCTCTTCTGGCTGAACAAGAAGAAAAGATGATACGTTATTAAAACCTTCTGAGAAATTGCTTGAGCATACACACTTTCCCTGGCTTATAGTTGGTTATGACACTGTTTAACTGTTTTATTTTTCATTTGTATCTTTTTTTAAAAAAATTGTTGGATATCGTAACTATTGGTTGTACTGTACTACACCTGGTTACGACTTATTGAGTCCCATTGATTTCAAGAAGAACTGAATGCAATCCTATACAAGACTTCTTGGAACGAATCCTCCTTGAGTTCTACAGGACCTGCTCTCAGGTAAGTGAGCAAAGAACACCAGCCTGAAACCATTTCCACCGTATACTGTTATAGTACTATTATTCCACTTTCAACATCCTGTGGAATTCTGGGGTTTGCAGTTTACTGAGGAGCTTTCTGGCTGAGAATTCTAAATGCCCCTCCCTAAACTGCAAATCCCAGGATTCCATAGAATGTTGAAAGGGAAATAATAGCACTATAACAGTGTTGTGTGAAAACGGCCTTAATCTAGGTCCATCCCTGCCTCTCGGGGAAATAAAATAGGCCATGCTGTTCTTAGAACAATGTCATTTTCTCCAGATACTTTCAACCACATACTCCCAAGTTTTAGCAAGGGAATGACTCACTGTGGGCTACGGGTATAGCAGTGGCACAGTGACTAATGCCCGTACAAAATCTCCTATGTTCAGAAAGAACACTTCAGAAACCCACAGCCCACGTGATGTAACCATAGGTTTGCCAGGTGAAATAGCACTCCCTTAAATGCAGGGTTGGGCAACTGTGGAAGATAGGGGGCTGTTTTAACCCTGTATAAGACCTTGGAGAGCCTCAACCTGCCACACCTGCTCATGCCAAAAAAATGGTTCCCAAATGCACTCTAGGGGATATGGGAGGGCATTTTCACTATGTTTCAGGGCCTTAGGGCCTTTCCAGATACGTTTTGTCCCATGAGAGGTCTTTTTTAACAGTAGGAAGTGAATGTTAGTCACTTCCTAGTCACTTAAAAAAAAAGGCTTCTCTTGGACCAAAATTTGCCAGGGGAGGAGGTGCAACCAGTTGTGGTGGAAAAGCCACCATGCACCCTTGGGTGCAAAAAAAGAAAAGAAAAAAATTGTGAAAAAATTGTGAAAAAATGTGATTGGAAGTGCAGGGGGTATTGCAAAAGAAATGTTTGATCCCCACCCCACCCTGGGTCACAAGGCCATCAGGGTCACAAAATAGCTCCTGGGAGCCACATGCAACCCACAAGCCACTCTTTGCTCACCCTTGTTTTAAGGGTTGTGCAAAAGAGGACATTCCTGCAAGAGTTACTCATCACATCAGCAACCCCTATTGAAATACACTCTTCTACAAAACCACAACAGAGATGAAGAGGAAGGCCTGTTCCCTGTTGTCTCAGATGGTAGGACCAGATCTAATGGACTAAAGTTATAGCAGAGTAGATTTTGATTGAACATTAGAACAATGAGAGTGGTTCAACAATGGAACCAATTGCCTAGAGAGTTGGTAGAGTCTTCTTCTTTGGACGTCTTCAAAAAGAGACTGGACAGCTACCCGCTGAAGATGCTTTAGTAAGAGATATTACATTGAGCAGGGAGCTGGAGGTCTCGTGAGGCCCCTCCCAACTCTGTCATTCTAATATTCCATTAAAGAGACAGGTACTCTGTCCTTCATTTTACCTAGCAACCATATGTAATCAGTGTGGTGGAACTCACACAGCTGTCACAAATGTTTAAAAAGAAAAAAAATACATTTACCTGAAACAAAAAGTTCCCAAAACATGAGTTTATGTAATGTGATGTTAAGAAGTTGAAGTCCTTACAGCCCAATTGGTTCTATAAATCTGTTTGATCTCCCACCCGTAACTGTCTCAATGTTCATGGAAAATAGTTGTGAAAAAATATGAGTTATGAGCTGGAGGGGAGGAGATTTCTTGGACTGAAAGGAGGAGAACAATGCTTCCAAAGTCATTCCTGAAGTTTAAATTATTATACCTGGTGAAAAGATCTAGAAAAGACACGCAGAAAGTGCCTTCCTTTTGTTGGGCTGAGGGAGCAACAGCCAAGTCCTTCATGAGATGCCACTGAGAGTTGGAGAGACAGCAGAAAGACAGTAACAGCATCTCACCTGATGAGGGACCTGGGGCCTTTCTGCACTACACTGTTATTGTGCTATTATTCCACTTTCAACATCTTATGGAATCCTATCATTTGCAGTTTAAGAAGGGGCATTTAGAATTCTCAACCAGAGAACGCTTTGGCCTCAGTAAACCAGAAACCCCAGAATTCCACAGGTTGTTGAAAGTGGAATAATAGCACTATAACAGTGTAGTGTGGAAAGGTTCGTGGTGTCTTTCAGTGGCAAACACAAGTCATTATCTTCTCACTGAAGACAGAACAGTTTTTCAGTCCAGCTATTCCATGCTTTTAATTAATGGCAGGAAAAATACAATAGCTCCAAAAATCAACAGAATTTTTGGCATATTCACATATTTAATTCTTCTCTCTCCCTCAGCATCAGTACCACCATAAGTATACTCATAGATGTTTTTCTGTTCACCTCCTCCTCCATCTTGGAATCCACAAGATACAATGTCCTGTGTAATTTAGCACAGAACTTTCTCTTCCTCTTCTCTCCCATGGTTTCTCTTCCTCTTCTCTCCCATGGGCCAGATGATTCTCAGTCCTGCTCTGAAGAAGGTTCTAGGAAGGGTAGTTCCCTAATCTGATTTCCTGGGAGCACAGGAGGTACTACACATGGCCTATGGATCATGTGGTTCCCAAACCACTATTAAAGATTCTAGGATTTCTGTCTCTAATGCAGAGAGAGAGAGAGAGAGAGAATGAATGAGAGAGAGAATCCTTTTCTTTTAACTAGAAACCCATTTGATTTCTGTTTTCACCCACAATTGAAGCAGGGACTTGTTGACATCCCGTGAGATTATTTGGGCAAATGGGACAAGAGATAAGAAGGAATGAGATGGAAAACTTGAACACTTGGATGGGCAATGAGGAAGGAAGCACCTTTCCTTTTGTTTTCCTGTTTTGTTTTGATTCATATAGGCGTGAAATCTTACTGTTACCCCAACAAGAAGATATTTACTGAATCAATAACATGTACATAAGGGTGGATTGATGGAGTCTACTGTAGTTGGGACTCCCTGTACAATTCAGGCCTAATTGCATTAGCTCTTCAGTGAATGGAATTCCTAAATATGTGTAACCAGAATATTTGAGACTTGCAAAGAATATTTGACAAAAAAAATGTAAATGGGGCAATCTTGCTTTGAGCCTTGACAGACCTGAGTAGATTTAGAATCATAGTTTTAAAAATGGTTGATGTTTTTGTAGGAGAAAGTATCACAGTGATGACTGGGGGAGTAGCAGCACAGTGATTAATGCCTATACAAAATCATCTGTATTCAGAAGGAAAGGCCACTTCAGAAACAGAGACGATAATATTCTATGTGGAAAAAAAAGTATCTGTAGTGTCCATAAGTAAAGATAAAAATCAAAGTCGGGTAGCACTTCTATTAAGGGCACCCAAATTTTTACAGCAATGCCACAAAAGCATTGCAACCTACACCCAGAAAAGTTAGACCACAACACTGATCATGAACACAGGAAAACCTTATTTATCTGAAACAGACCTATTCCAAATCAAGTATTTCATTCAATCCTTTTAAATATGAACTTAAATAGATAATCCTGTAATGTAGTGCTCAGAGTTTAGAGTTCTTATGCATAGAGTCTAACAGCCTGAATCCTGTTGGTTAGCCCCAAATAGAGGCCCACTAAATCAGTTATTGAAGGGTGAGTCACCACGTAGCTCAATTACATTGATTTCGTGAGTCTATTTAAATTAAGACTAAGAATAGGATTCAAGCTATTGGAATCATGGAGTTGGTGGACTGGCCAGAGGCACTTGAATTCCTTAGCTGGGAATTCTAGATGCCTGTCCTTGAACTACCAATTCCAAGATTCCATCGGATGGAACCATGGCAGTTATCATAGCACTGTAATTATCTTGTATGAATGGGCCCGTGGAGATAATAAAAATGACAATGACAGAGATATGGGAGATAAGAGATCTGGGGAAGGAGAAAAAAAAACTGCCCAAGTCCTGTCCATAATCTGCATTAATTCATATATTTGCCATTTTAGTAACCAACAACATTAATTTTAAGAGGAAATGGCTTCACTTTCAAAGGGAGAAACAGCCTAGCTCATAATGAAAACAGATTCTGCACTGAGAGACAAACATGTCTATGTCTCCATATTCATGTCCCCCAATGTAACCCCCTCAAACCTGCCTTAAAAGCCAGATAGCACCTCTCCCAACACAACCATTTATGGTTTCTTGGAGGGCAAGGGGATCAGCAATGGTGGTCACTGGCTTTCCTGAGGAAGTCCCTGTAGAAGATGTTTTTGCAGTGCATCCAGCAGAAGGAACTTAGTGTGATACCTTGCTACTGATCCCCTTCCTCTAAGAACCTAGAAATGGCCATGTTGAGAGGGTTGTGTGGATTGCAAGGGGGTATAGAGGAAGACTTTTGGTCACTGCACATTTAGAAGAGAATTCTAACCCATGCAATGACCATAAAATGGAGTTACATTATTGTAAGGCTGACTTATGATATAACTCACTAACTGGATGCCAGCCAAAACATCCATTGGGATCAGAGGAAGGACAGAAGGACAGTAACAGTATCTTACCTTCAGATGGACCTCAGGGGTAGGTTCTCTTCTTTCTCAAAGTGGAACAGTTGTAAGTCCAGCTGTTCTGTGATTTACAAATGCTAGAGAAAAGCACCCCATGGTTTGGAGACCCAGCTTGGATTGTCTATTTGAAAAGCAGTCAATCACAGAACCAATTGAGATTCTGACACACACACACACACACATCATTAATTCTTCTCTCTCTCTTGACACCATGAGAACAAGTACTCTCATCAACTTCTTTCATCTTTACCTGATTCCCTATGTAACTGACAACTGAACCCTCTCTTTACCACCTCTTCCTCTGCCTTCAATTTTTCTTCATCTCAAAAAAGTCCCGTTCCTTCTGAATGTCCACTGCTGGATGTGGAAAATCAAATTGCCACTAAGTCTTTTGAGTAAAGTACTGAGGAATGAAAGAGCCCTCTCTCTGTCCAATATACCCACCCCCTCAGCATAAGAAATTATTTGATATAACACCCATTTGATTTCTGTTTCCTCCCACAACAGATGCAGGAAACTGGTAAAGGCCAATGAGGCGATTGGGCAGAAGGGATGAGAAGGAGGAAAGTGTACAAATAATGCTAATTATGATTCCCATGCTAGAAGGATGATAATGAATATTTGGGGGATAAAGCAATAAAGAGTGGTGACACCAGCTCCCTCTGATTTTCTCGAAGATGAGCTAGATGGACACCGAAGCTTGCAGAATGCAAACCTGGGGCTATTCATACATCCATGTTGCAGTGGAAAGTGACTTTTCTCTCCATGTTCACATCATAAAATCAACAGAACTAAGAAAGAAGTCCACCAAGAGAGGCCTGTAGACCATCTGGGATTTTTGCCTCTCTTTATTCTTCTCCCATTCCTGTGGTCCATTTTTCTTCATTTTTTTATGACTACAACTTAGATGAGGATGATGGAAAGAAAAATAGAGAATTCTTTATTAAATGCAGTCTTTCTGATTTCCCAGGTTTACAAACTCCTCCTGTTTCATCTCAGTGGCAGCCCTGTTCTGGACATTCAAAAACTGTTCTGTTGGAAACTATTTTTGATACGATGTCCATTTGAGTATTCTTCTACCACTTTAGAATCCACAATTATAATCATAAGGTCACGGTTTGAGCTTGATAAATGAAAATGAGATACAGCTTACTTCTTGTTGCCAAATTCTGCACCTGCTTGGAAATACTGCTGATCCACAGCCCTGCTTCTACTGTAAACCAGAAGAAGCAGCAAACGTGGATGCATTATAGAGTAAATGAATGAATTCATTATAGAATTAACCATAGCTGTGAGCTTCTGCATAGAGTTTCTAGAGAGGGTAATGGTGGCAATATGTGGGTGGGTTGGTATCAATTAATGCCATGCTTTTGCAATCCAGTTGTTAGTCCCAATGAAGGAATACACAGTTAATGGAATTTATGCAAGTGGTGGTCTACCAAGTTCCAACTGATTCAGTAGGTCTACTCTAGTTGAGACTAACAAAAAGATTTTGGCCAGGGGTGAGAATTATCTAATCTTCCAGACATTGCTGGATTGCAATTCCCAACATTCCTCCTAGTGTTGCCTAGGACTTCTGGAAGTTGCAGTCCAACACAATCTGGATGGTCACATAGTTCCCCCTTCTGATTTAGATCAAAGGCAACAGAGGAGATCCTTTGATCTTGTACTGGTCCAGCAGGTGGCAGCCATACTACAGTAGAGTACAAACTCCAGTCCAGACAGGACTATGAGATCACACACATACACACACACAAATTAGAATATGGAGTTACTATGTCGACCATGAAACAAAATCCAAAATATGCATTGTGGAGATGCCTTTATTTGTTGTTCTGTGCATTCAAGGTGTTTCTGTCTTATGGTGACCTCATCATGGGATTTTTTGGCAGATTTTTTTCAGAGGGTGTTTGCCCCCATTGCCTTCCTCTAAGGCTGAGAGAATGTGACTTACACAAGGTCACCCAGTAGGTTTCC